>PVLC010021603.1:0-27747 GCA_004027655.1 Graphiurus murinus
ATCATACATTTAATGAGGTACAAGCTGGTAGAGGCATAGATGCACAAATAACTCATTTAGCCCTTCCTCAATTTCCACCCCATCCTTCCCCCTTCTCTCCTTCTCATGTTCAGCTTAGTGATTGACTTTGATATGTTTGCAAATGTGCGTCATGTGCATTAGGATGTTTCCTTTTCTCCTCTTCTATAACCTTCAGTTAGGTCACTTCTTTGCTCATCTAAGGTTTTTTCTTCTTCTAGAGTCCCTCCTATGACCAATTTTTTCCTAGCATCTGCATATTAAGGAAAGCATCTAAGTTTTTACTTTTTGTGACTATTTGTTTTCTTAGTAGTGGATTTCCTGAGTTCTCTGTATATTCTAGATACAGAAAATAATCCATGTAATTCACCACATAAAAAGAACCAAAGACAAAAATCATATTATCATTTCAGTAGATGCTGAAAAAGAATTTGATAAAATCCAAAACCTATTCATGCTAAAAGTACTGCAGAGAATAGGATTAGAAGGAACATGCCCAAACATCATAGAGGCAATATACAATATGCCCACAGCCAACATAATTTTAATGGAGAAATACTGTTAGAGTTCCCACTAAAAACAGGAATGAGACAAGGATGTCTATTATCACTTCTTTTCAATATAGTGCTTGAGACTCTAGTCAGAGCAATAAGGCAATAGAAGTAAATCAAAGGAGTACTTGTAGGAAGGGAAGAATTAAAACTGTCTCTATTTACAAATGATATGATACTGTATTTAGAAGATCCAACAAACTCAACCAAAAGGCTCATAGAACTGATCAACAAATTCAGCAATGTGTCTGGATACAAAAATCAATCTTAAAAAATCAGAAGCTTTCCCGCATGCTAGCCATACATACCCTGAAAAAAAAAAATATAGAAACCTCTTCCACTTACAATATCCCACCAAAAAATTAAATACTTATAAATAAACCTAACCAAGGAGGTAGAAGACATCTACAAGGAAAATTATAAAACACTGGAAAAAAAGAAATCCTTAGAAGATGGAAAGACCTTCCACACTCATGGACAGGCAGAATAAATATATTCAAAATGATCATTCTTCCAAAAATGATCTATAGATTCAATACAATACTCATTAAATTTCCAAAGTCATTCCTCATAGACATAGAAAAATTAGCCCTTAAATTCATTTGGAACAACAAAAAGCCCAGAATAGCCAAAGTAGTTCTTAGCAACAAGAACTATGCAAGAGGCATCACAATACCTGACTTCAAACTATACTACAAAGCCACATTAATAAAAACAGCATGGAATTAGCACAAAAACACATAGACCAATGGAGTAAAATAGAATACTCAGAAACAAATCCGTACACTTACAGACAACTGATTTTTTACAAAGGGGCCCAAAACATATGCTGGAAAAAAAGCATCTTCAACAAATGGTGTTGGCAATACTGGTTAACCATATGTAGAAAAGTGGAAACAAACCCCACTTTCTCACCCTGCACAAGAGTCAATTCAAAATGGATCAAAGACCTGGAAATCAGACCAGAGGCCTTGCAACTACTTGAAGAGGGCATAGGTCCAACACTTCAACATATAGGCAGAGGTAAAAACTTTCTCAACAAGACCCCAAAAGCACAAGCAACTCAAAGGAAGATCAATACATGGGATTACATTTCTTCTGTGCAACAGAGGAAACTATCAGGACCCTCAACAGAGAGCCAACAGAATGGGAGAAACTTTTTCCCATGCTTTTTTTCAAATGTGTAAGTGTTTTCCTAGACAATGGCTTTTAAAACCTGTAGGACACAATCCACATACGGTACACGAGGGAGTGAGGTGGGATCCAGAGGGTATACAAGGGCTGTATACATGTATATTTCTCACTCTGACCCTCATTATGATGCATAATTAAAATGCACCAATTTTTAAAAGTGCACAGTTTATATTTAACATAAGTTATATACATGGGCACTCATACGAATAATTCTAAAAGAAATTTTTTCCAATCTTGACCTACTTACAAAACACTCTAATATTTTCTATGATATTATACTGTTTTATGTATTACTTATATGTTATATACATTGTTTTATTGTCTACATTTTTCTGTTTAATGTTTGTAAGACCATTGTAGCTGAGACCATGGTTTAGAAATACAGCTGCATATTACAAACTTAGAACAAAAGAAAATGCTCAGTTTTTACATATGTACTTCTTCAGTTTTTTAAGATGGTAAGAACTATTTTTAAATTATGATTGAGTCCAATTGCATTTCAACTACTATTATAAAACAGTTTATACTACTCTACTTTTCATAGACACTAGAATTTATCAGATTTATTTAGAATATTTTTGAGTATAGATCACATAAAATAATATCTTATTGTCATTTTTACTTTTATTTCCCCTATTAATGATAGGTTAAGCACCATTTCACTCTCTTTGAAATGTTATTCGAGATTTTAATGGAATTTTTATTAGTGCTACTTTACATATTAATTATAAGAAAGCTTAATATACACTTAGCACTTAGAGTATATATATATTCTGCCGTATATACATATATATGACAGTTACTTTTTATAGCATTCATATATATATTTGTTCTCATATTTGACTCAGTTTAAGTTTGCTTTTCACATACTTATTGATACTTATTGTATCTTTTTATGAAACTAGTAACCCCTTCTTACAGAGAGGGAAACTGAGGATTTTGGTCAATTGACCAATGCCACACAACCACTAATCAATATATTTAAATATTGGCAGTTTATTCTAAAGGCTATTCTTGTAACTACCATGAATACTCTCAATTATAGGCAACTATATTTTCTTCTCTGTTTAATTTTATAGCACCTTGTTTTATATCTAATTTCTGACAGTTACTTTTTATAGCATTCTGATGTTTTGATTTTCTAATATATTATCAAATATTTCAGTACACATTAACTACAGTATGTTTTTTTCTGTTCTCTAAATTATCAATTTCATTTGAGGTCAGTTTGTTGGTTTAACTAGATATTGTCTTGAGTGCTGCTGAATTTCCTTAATGTTCTTGATGTACTTATGAAGCCTTGGTTGTTTAAGACTAAAAACATGGGCATCTGTTTGGATAGCCTATGATGTTATATAAGTAGGTCTAGTCCCTGCCCATTCTCCCCTATGAAGTAAATTCCCACTCTGATTTCTGTATTGAGTAGGGTGAGGCTTTGTTATTGAACAACATCACTATAGGGTGAATAGGCATGGTATTCTGTCATCTTCAGATCCTAGCCTCTATTTATGTGTATATGTATGTGAGTGTGTATAGAGAAAGGAGGATAGCATTGTTAAGTTCTAAAGTTGTCATATATGGATATATTTCTTATTCTGAACTTTCACTACGTCAATGATTCCAAAACCAGGGCTTCTGAACTTCCTTGAGTAAATCATTCTCTAACTTTTCTATATTTCCTATAATAGTGACTGCTTCCTTTCTACCTTCATCATCTTCAATTCATACTCAACACTGGCTATCTTTCAGAAAATTGATGACATCTTTTATTATCTTATCATTTTCCTCTGTGGCAGGATCTCATTTATTTTTTTGATCTCATTTATTTTTTTTTCAATTTCACTTCAGTATTGTTTTCCCATCTTTAACTAGATACACTTGAGTCTTGTAGCTTTACCTCCTTATCAGTAACAAATGTTTTTGCTTAGAATGTGAGAAGGAATAAGAGGTAATCTTCTCATAGGGTATTTACTTATTCATGAAGCAAATACTGAATATTTTGTAATATCTGATTGAAAAAAGAGTGATCAGAGTAAAAAGAGATCCAGGAAAAAGAAAATCAGATTTGTCAAGGTAGGAGAGTGTATTGGGTACCATTAATGGTGGAAACTATCCACTGCTACAAAGTATACATGCAGGATAAAAACTATCAAGTGATTTTTTGGTGAAGTTCTCATCTGAGGAATCTCATCAGTCTGTGTGAGTCCATTATATCTACACTTATAATCCTCTACCTCTTTTCTGTCAACTCAAATTCAGCCTTTTTCAATATGATACCACAATTCAATTTTTGCTCTGAATGTTTTTTAAAAATACCATCAAAACCTTTCAAATTAAAGTATTTTTTCTATAATTGTATACCTCAACATTTCTAATCTTCTGTTTTATTTTATTAGTTGCATCTTCTTTAAAAATGCATGTTATAAAATTCTCTGTGATTCTTCAATTTGATGACTCAAAATCAAAAGAGTTTAAACACTGATTTCAATGTGCTGTAAGGATAAAAGCATGATAAAGAACTGACCCATTCTAATGAAGACTTTATGATGATACAGTGAAAGTATCTGTGGTCCTTTAACTGTTTTCATAACATACTTTTAGGATCGTTGCATGCCTTTTGCTAAGTCCTGAACCTCAATCTCTTTCTAGGTATGCGATAATGAACTAAAGATGTTACACTAATGCTATTTAAACTTCCACTGAACTGGACATAATAGAATATAATTTTCTTCCAAATCTCAATTATAAATCCCCAAATATCCTCACTAATCAGCTCAGGGTAAGATAAGGAAATGCTAAGAACATTTATCTCATAAATTTGAGCTTCAAAGGGTTATCTGGAACTCTTTCACTGTCATAGAAGTATCCTAGCAAAGGTCAGGCTCTCATTAAGGCTTATCTGAAGCCAGAGTTATATGCTGTGGTTTATTGCCTCAAGTACCAATTAATACAGAATTAAAGAAATGAAAAACCAGTGATTCATACCTTTGCAGGCAAATCTTCATACTTCAGCATAATGCTAAAATATTAATTGTCATTTTAGTCATGTAGTATTTTATTAGGCACTTAACTCTGTAGGTTTTATCAAAAGATATATAACTTTCATTTTTAACAAAATGCAGCAGAGATTTGGGGAACATTTACTCAAAAGCTAATAAAGTAAAATCTTAGAGGTATTTTCTACTAGTGACTTAAGCTTGGACATCAATTATTGATGAGGTTGAAATGCTTAATAACAGGGGAATAGAAAGAGGCTATAAAGATTGCTAAAATATCACCATGATATCAAGGGCGATTGTCTTCTTAGAGGCATAGAAAAACAATAAAATGCATAATTGCACACTACAGTATTAATGAATTTTGCGCACAAGGTTGTTGAAGATGGGAAGAAAAAAGAGAGTAGAAAGGACCAGCAAAGGGTTTACAGTGGCATGCTACTCTCATTTCCTCAGTATTATTTTATGTAACCTGGGGGCATTTTCACCCTTCCTGTACATAAAGTCTAACCTATTATTACTTACATTCTCCTTCAAACATGCTTAGTCACATTTTGCCCATATATCGGTTTTCTGATCAGCATATGTTGCACCCTACCTTGAGTCCTGAACCAGTACTGTCATGAAAGCTACTTATATCTTTGCTCCTGGAGATACTTAAACTCTACCTTCACCTCTATAAAATGAAAGCCACCCTTCCAAAGCTTTCACCACATTTAGCAACTGAATCTACAGATGAACTCAGCTGAAAAGTTAAAAAAAATTCCCTGGGAATAGCAAACAAATGATGCTTCAGGAAGAAAATTATCCTTGATAAATTGAGTCTTCTTTGGATGTGCTTAAAGACTGAATCTTATGTTATTACTGTCATTTAAGAGATAGCTGACTTCCTAAGCCTCTTAGGAGGTTTTGTGACTGAAAAAACTATTGTCCATTTTTAGAAACCTGGCTTTATGAATACCTTTGCATTGACACTTGCGGAAAGTACAACTTTTCTATTTTAATATGAGATATAGAGTTAAAAGTTGATGTCATTTGTCTATTCCTTTATACAAAAGAAAATTTTTGTCACATTAATTTGTTTGCTTGTGTGACTATACTATTCAACTGCTTCTTGACTAAGCTCTGAATCTCAACTTTTCCATCATCCTTTTTGCATTCAAACACAATGAATACATTCTGGGCTAAAAGGTGATAGATAAAGTTACCAAAAGAGAATCTAATATCTCTGTTGTAGGTATTAAAAAACTCATTTCCTCAGTGTTCAGACCACCAATTTTTTCTGAACACTCAGGATTTCACATTAAAAGTTACAGATTTCAAATACTGTATGAAAATATCAGAGGTATATTATTGTAGCTATATAAGATATATGAATCAAAACATATATAAATCAGTATATCATTGAAAGAATATGTATTTCATTGTATCACTTATATCAATAAGATACATATACATAAGCTACTTCTAAATTGTCTTTGAAGAAGACTCTTCACTGACTCAAATTCAAGATGGATACAATAGCATTATGGTTGAAACAGAAAACTATGACATAGTTTTAAATCATGTAAAGAACACAAGGCTTTTATCCAAAATCAAGTATTCAAGTTCTGCATACAAGACTTAACAGCTCTGTGTCAAATAACATTGCTTTCTTTTTTCTCTCTGTAGAGAAGTAATAATAATGCTTGTCAACATATCAAAAATATTAGAATTAAGTAAAGGCTTTTTAAAAGATAAAAATGATTTTGGTGATGATGAAGATGATCTGTTCCATTAAGTCAATCCCTGGATGCAGTCCTGTCTAAAAATGTTCCTTTGTTGTTATTGGTGTCGTCATTTTTCAGTTTTCCACTTACATTAGTCAAGATTCTTCAGAGGAACAACAAAAATATTCATATATATTATATATCATATATGAACTTAATAGATTGCCTGATTTGATCAGATTGCCCCACAATGTGGTATGCGAACTTGAGAACTGGAGAAACCAATAGCTGCTCTATCCAAGAAACTGCAGCCTCAGAACAAGATGGAACAAATATGCCCCAACCTTAGGGTGAAGGCCTGAAAGCTCACTAGAAAGTTGCGGGTGCAAGTTTCCATTCAAAGTCTCAAAATTCTAGGTTCAAAGGCAACAATAGCAGCAAAAAAGAAAAAAAGAGAGAAATAAAAAGTACCCATACATGAAGAGTGGTGTGCACCATCTGCAAGCTTCCCCCTTCTCCTGCTTTTTGTTCCAGGTCCCCAGCATATTGAACAATGAGGCCTATATCTGGGGCAAATCTAAGCTCCTCAGTTTGCTGACCAATTCACTGGCCCACATTGTCAATCATCTCTGGAAGCACCCTGAGAGACACATCTGGATGTATACTTTGCCACTTACCTAGGTGTCTCTCAGTTCAGCCAAGCTGACAACCAAGATTAACCATCAAACCACCCTAATTTATATGACAGAAAAAGAAGAAGAATTAAAAAAAAAAAACAGGGTTGAGACTAACATATTTCACCAGACTAACCTAAAAAAAATGCTGACATTAGGGCTATGCTAATTTGGGGATCTCTGTCTTCATCTCCTTTCCAATTTCTAATTTGTAAATCTCTGCTTTATAACCACACTTCTCTCTCTTTCAACTTTATTGTCACTTTCACTCTCACAAAATTTGCTATTACACTTGTTTAAACTCTCCAGGCTATGGCTTTCTAAATACACCATTTTATAGCTCTGTGTTTTGATTCACTTTGCACTGCATCTTTGAAGAATATTACCTCATTTATTTCACCTGTCATTTCCTCAATCTGTCACTCTTCCTAGAGCAAACCAACTTTCCATTCTTCCTACTTCCATGGCTAACCAGCACTAACAAAATTGTCATATGTGCTGATTCTGTTACAATTTAGGTTCTCCAAATTGTTTTGGTTCCTTAAAGTTGTTTGACAATAACTATTTGACCCATTCCTATCAGCCATCATCTATATGAAGCACATAGGTGATTGTTTTATCATTCTTTTAAACCCCCTTGGACCAAGACCAACACTATACCTCAAGCAAGTGACCTAGTTTCTTAAAAGCTCATGAAAATGGAGGGAAACAAATAGGAATATTCTTTTATTTTCTTCCTTTCACTCTTAGTAAAGGTTTTCAGATTCTTCTTTCCTTCCTTAAAGATGGATTTGCTCTCTGCTTATAAATGTAGCCTTTCATCCATTTGCTTATCAATGCAACATTTTCTTCACTATCTAGTTTCTTGGACCGTCAAGTTTTCCTGTTCTTTATCTCTAACTTCTTTCTTTTTCTGGTTTGTCCCTCTCAGCCAAAAAATCTTCCTCAAATTAATGTAGCTCCACCTTTCATCTCCTCAAGCTACTGACTCCCCACTCATTTTTGTTCACTAATATGCATAGAGGGAAACTGTTTTAATATAAATGCAAATTTTGGAGGTGTCCATAGAGATTGTGTCATTATTAATGTTAGTTAATTATCCATACTGGCTTCATCACTGTCAGAGTTTACTTGTTGAGTCCTACCATTTTGATTATAAAATATATACACACACAATGTATACAAACACACAAATGGCATTCATATCTTGACAGTGTTGATGTCAATTATAATTTTCCATTAAACATTTCATTTTAAATTTCATTTTAAATTTGAGAACCTCAAATTCAGAATGTCCCTAAGTAAACTCCTTAATGCTCTTTTGTTTTGTACTTAAGATTGAAATTAGAGTCATTTTACATGTGTACTACACCATCAACCCTTTTTATATTTTGTTTTGAAACAGGATCTTGCTAGGTTGCTGAGTCTTGCTAAGTGGCTGAGGCTGGCCTCCAACGTGTGATCCTCCTGTCTCAGCCTTTCAAATCCTGGAATTACAGATGTGTGCCACCATGCCCAAATGAATGCTGTTTTTTTAAAAAATATATTTTATTGGTGCATTGTAATCATGCATCATGATGAAGTTCAAGGAGGTAGAAGAATACATAAATACAACACTCTTAGCCTTACACCTGTTCCATCCTTTTCCCTCCCTCTTCCTTCCTTCTCGTGCTCAGCATAGTGATTGACTGTGATAAGTTTGTATGTGTACATCATATCTATTGAGGTGTTCCCCCCCCCATCTCCCTCAGTTAGGTCATCTTCTTCACTCATCTAATGTTTCTCTTCCTTTGTCTGGAGTCCCTCCTATGTTCCATTTTCTCCCTATGAAGAACATCTGACTTTTCACTTTTTGTGACTAACTAATCTCACTTATTGTAATGTTCTCCAGTTGTATCAATGTCCCTGCAAATGACATAATTTTGAATGTTCTTTCTCGAATCCACCACTTCAATACTATTTTGTTTGTCAGTGTTTTAAATTATCATCTTTCACCTGAACTCTCAAACTGTGGCATTCCTAAAGATACTTCAACACCCAACTCTGTAACTTCATTAATCAATTAATTCTTTATTATATTCAATTATTCAGTCATTCAACTCTCATACTGAACTACCTAATTACATAAACAGTTACTAACAATGAAAACACAGTAGTAATTCAAATATGTACACGTCCTTCAACTTATGGTGCTTCAGTAAAATCTTCACTGACTCTTCTGAAGATTTTCATAAAATGTTGTGCAATCCCAAGTTGTAACAATCACATTATTTTTCATTTATTATGTCTTCTATCTGCCAGCTGGGCTTCCTGGGAAAAGCACCAGTTTAATATCAATGTGTCTGAGCAGGTGTCTAGTGTTGCTGCTTTCATTTTTTTCCTCAGTATTTTTTTTTTTTTTTTTTTTTTTGCGGTACTGGGGATAGAACTCAGGGGCATTCTATCCCCGAGCTATACCCCCAGCCCTATTTTTTATTCTTTATTTTGAAACCAAGTCTCACTAAGTTGCAGAGTGCCTCACTAGGTAGCTGAGGCTGGCCTCGAACCCGGATCCTCTGGTCTCAGCCTCTCCAATGCTGGGATTACAAGCGTGCGCCACCATGCCCAGCTTTTCCTCAATATTTTGAATCTCATAGTTATTTCATTAATGTTTGTTTTTGCCTGAGTAAAATAAATTTGAAATCTGTGGGGTCAACATACAGTTACAGATCCAAATGTTTAGGATGTTTTGAATAATTTTTTCATAGGTTGGCTCCTCCTTTTAAAAAGTTACCCCAATATAGGATTAGTAAAAAGGAAAAAAAATACTCAAATTAATCTCTTTGGCTTGAAGTAACCACATTACAAACTTTTGGTCAAAATATTGTACACATTAAAGTATAATTTTATTAATCCATTTGCTTAAAATTTCTTGCCATTTTTTCTTTTTTTAGGTGCAATCTGAAAGAAAAATAGATCTACATTTAGCTTAGCACAATAAAAAGAAATAACTTTGGGCTGCAGAGACAAGAAACAGCGGAGAAATTGTCTCAGAACTCAATAAGAGGAAGAAAATTCTTACATAGATAATATGTAACATAGTGGATTGTATAGAAGAAGCAGAGACAAAGACAATGATAGGCTGTATCAGTGGTAGTTACTGAAGAAAATCTTAAGTATACATCTATTATGTTGTCAGATGCTAAGCCCATATGCAATTTAAATTTCCCATCTTTGATGTAGTAGATGTAACCCAACCAAATACCAAGAGCATAATCATATAGCACTTAGTGATAGTTAAGAATATTTATTTAATGTTTAAAAAGTTCAATCGTTCTTCTCTGCTTCCTACTTCTCTGAGAAGTAAAAGTGAGTCTGTATTATAAAACCTTTCTCTAACTTCTTAAAATTTCTCATACTCAAGAATATTTCAATGGTCAATAGTGCCCAACCCAGGGCTCTATGTGTCTTTCTCATTTACTCAGTGTCAGTTTATTGATAGTCTTCTAACTGGTCTATGCCTCAAATGTACCTTCACAAGCCTAAGTCAATATCTTAATATTGATTTTGTTAAATATACCTTTGTTGGTGAATTGTAGTCTTCCATTATAATGCAGTTCAGAGTGATAGGAATTTACATGCACACAGCACTTGGTGAGCTTCTCCCCCAGCTCTCTCCCCACTCCTTCCCCTTCCCAATACATCATATTGAAATTGGCATTGGTTATTTCACATATGTGCATAACTTCATTGGAAGTGTTCCTTCATTGAATCCTTATAACCTCCCTTAGACCCCCTGTATTGTTCCATTGGACTTTCTCCTCCATTATCTAAAGTCCCTCTTATATCCCAATTATACCCTAGATTCCCCATATGAGAGAAAACATATGACCTTTCACTTTCTGTAACTGGCTAATTTCACTTAACATAATGTTCTCCAGGTTCATCCATTTTCCTGCAAATGACATAATTTTGTTCTTCTTTATTGATGAGTAGAATTCCATTGTGTGTATATCTCACAATTTTGTAATCCATTCATCTGTTGGTAGATATTTAGGTTGGTTCCGTGACTTGGCTATTATGAATTGTGCTGCTATAAACATTGATATGCATGCATGTATCGCTATAATATGATATAAATCCCTTTGGAAAGATACCTAGGACTGGTATATCTGGATCATATGGTGGATCCATCCCCAGTTTTCTGCATAATCTCCACACTGGTCTCCATATCAGCGGCACTAATTTGCAATCCCACCAACAGTGTGTAAGAGTTCCCCACATCCTCTCCAGCATTTATTGTTGTTTATACTCTTGATGATTACCATAAACTATGCTTCCAACCTTATTGGCAACCAGTCAAATTATTAACATATTTCATATATAGTATCTCGGTGAAGTCTTCATAACAGACCTATCATAGAGGTTGTACATAGATGTATTTTACAACTGAGACTTGGAGACCAAGAAATGCTCCCCTGTATGAGGAAGGGGTAAGATCTGAGGCAAGTTCTTGAAATCCATAACCATTCCATGTTCCTTATGTCCTCTTGTCTCTCAAAACGCATCTTAACCAGTATTTGTACTATGCTCCAATTTAGATTTCACTGATACTTATTAATTAACCCACATAGCTATTACTATTATATTATCGTTTCTATACATTCTAGAATTCAGTCTTTCTAGACTACAGCTTGAGTTTTAATATCTAGATCCCTTTGCTTGTGATTTCTCTCACTTTATGAAAACTTTGCTACTGTTCCATGCTTAATAAAATGATAATTGCCCCATAAAGCCTTCTAAAATTAAACTGTTAAAATTAATCGGCTTTTCTTGGATTGTTCACCACATAGCACGTTTACCTCTTTCATTGAACAAAGTGTATTCTATCCTTCTTTTAACTTATTACATGCCTAGTAGAGGTCATAGTCTTCTCCATCCTTACAGCCTGTAACAAACATTCTTTGACATAATATATGCTCAGCAAGTGCCTTTTGAACAAAGTTTAAATAATTGTATTTGGAACCATATACACAGGAAGAAAAGGATGCTTTAAGATAGGTATTAGGTAGCCGGGCATGGTGGCGCACACTTGTAATCCCAGCATTTGGGAGGCTGAGACCAGAGGATCCGGGTTTGCGGCCAGCCTCAGCTACCTAGTGAGGCACTCCACAACTTAGTGAGACTCGGTTTCAAAATAAAGAATAAAAAATAGGGCTAGGGGTGTAGCTCGGAGGTAGAATGCCTCTGAGTTCAATCCCCAGTACCACAAAAAAAAAAAAAAAAAAAAGATAGGTATTAGGTGATTTCTTAGGATTCCACACACAGTGCAGAATAAGAGATCTTTAATGGAATACTTTAGCAACCTGAGATTTCTTTCAAAGGCAATCATAATCTTGTGCTTAAGGTCAAAATACCCAGGAGTATATATTTGAGTTATACTTTATTTATTTATTTACTCATTTATTCATTTATTTCATTTTAAAACTTAGGGTCTCATTAAGTTGCTGAGGCTATCCTCAAACCTGTTATACTCCTGTCTCGGTCTACCAAGTACTGGGACTACAAGTGCACACTACCACACCTGGATTTTTTTTTCCTACTCAACAAACAGTGGTTGTGCACCTACTATGTGCTAAGCACCATGCTGTCTATAGCGTCTCCAGGATCAACCAAGGCATTTAAATGCAGGCCCTGCCTTTAACAGGTGCCCATGCCAGTGGGGGAGACAGAGGAGGAAATGGCCTATCTCCAGAGCCTGGGGTAACTTCAAGAAATGATTTAGACAAATCTTAAAAGGTGAGTTTGATTTTGTCAAGTGGA
The DNA here is from genome assembly GCA_004027655.1 of Graphiurus murinus. NCBI lineage: Eukaryota > Metazoa > Chordata > Mammalia > Rodentia > Gliridae > Graphiurus > Graphiurus murinus. The sequence goes on from PVLC010021603.1 coordinate 12,945, forward strand.
AAAGAGAAGAAAGCGGACTCCAGAGAGAAGAGTCAGCAATCTGTGCTCAGAGAAGAGCAAGCCACCCTGTGTGTCCAGACTGTGGGGTGAGCGACGGTGAAGGGCAAAGGCTAAGGAAAGGCTGAGCAGTGACTGGGCTCCAGGACAGAGCCAAAGAGACCCTGCCAAGGCATTCGGACTTCACCCTCTAAACAATGAGGAAGCACTGAAGGACTGAGTGATGTGATCAGATTTATGTTTTGGCAAAAATATTATAGCTACTCAGTAGAAAATGCAGTGGAAAGGAAAGAAGCTGGGCTGACACCAGAAACATTTCCAAAATGAAATCAACAGGGCTGGGTGGCCCACTGGAGGGAGGTGGCAGAAACTGCTGTCACAAGGGAACTCCAGGAGCTCTCATCCAAGATAGAAAAGCAGTCAGAAAGCAAGAGGCAGAAAAATTAAAGTGCCCTGCCTGAAGTCACATAAGTTACCTAATGGCTGACCTGAAGGCAAGAGCTTGAACTTCTTCCCAGCAGAACTCTTTAGCTGTCCATGTTTTCATCAACCAGTGCACAAATTTAACCATCTTTTGCCAGGCTTCCCTTGTTTTCTGATAGGTGTACATTCATTTCTATTTTTATATGCTTTTTTTTTGGAGGTGGTACTCAGTATTGAACTCTGGAGCGTTGTACCTTTGAGCAATACCATCAACCCGATTTTTATTTTTATATTTAAACAGAGTTTCACTAAATTGCTGAGGGTCTCACTAAATTGCTAAGGCTAGCCTCAAATTTGTAATCCTCCTGTCTTAGCCTCCCAAGTGCTGGGATTACAGGTTTGCGCCACCATGCCTGACTGATGCTTATCCACTTTTCCTTCTATGGAGATGGCCCAGACCATGAGGGACAAATTCCTTTTGACCTCTCATAGGCCCAGAATAATGGCCTAGTACTCACAAGAACTTGGCAATAAGTGGCCAAGAGTATTGTGTTCTTAAATCAAACTCCAGGAGGCTCAAGAAAAAGTAACCTTAGTCATTGCCTTCCTTGCAACTTGAGACCCTTTCCTTCTTTACTATCTACTGAACTGTGTCTGTTATGTAATTCCTAGATCAAGTAATTTCTAGAGATTTGGATTGCACAGTCCAGGAAAATTGTAACAAAAACAACAAGAAATTGGAGGGATCAACAACAGTCTTGACAACTTTTTTTTTTTTTAACACCATTGTTTACATTTGTAAACATGGTTTACATTTGTAGCAACATGGGCAGACCTGGAGGACATGTATTAAGTGAAACAAACCAGGCACAGAAAGACAAGTACCACATATTCTTGCTCACAGTGGAAGCTAAGAAAAGCTAAATTCACAATTGAGAGCAGAATAATAGTCACTATAAATTAAGAAGGATAATGAGGAGAGAGGACTGAAAGAGGTTAGTTAACAGGTACCAAAGTACAAGTAGATAGGAGGAATAAGTTCTAGAGCACAGTAGGATAACTGTAGCTTCAACCTAATTATATGTTTATAACAAACTAGAAGAGAAGAGTTCAATGCTTCCCAATATAAGGAGATGATAAATATTTAAGGAGGTGAAATATTAATTACACTGATTTGATCGGCATGTATTATATACATGTATCAAATTATCATGCCACACCCTATAAACATGTATACAATTACTCTATATCAACAGAGTTTTTAACAAAAGAAGGACATTTAATATAGGTCCTTATGTATTAAATATAAAGCTAGAATAACATATGACTTTATTGACTACAAAGTCAGAATAACATAATTTTAAGATTAAGAATAATCCTTCAAATTAAATCAGAGTTCCTTGACCTCTGGGCCAGATCACTCTAGAGGGTGAGGTAAGCTCATTGGTTTAAGAGCTTGTTATCTTCACTTACCCATTCACTTCCTTGGAATGGAGGGAGATCAACTTGAAGTGATGGTGACTTTGATCTTCTTTCCTTAGCCTCAAGAACTTTAAAATAACCAAGTATTAGATGCCAACTAATGAAGGCAACCTTTACTTATTCAATTCCTGCGAAGCATGTTGCTCATGACCAGCAGTTCATACTCTGGGAATCTATATATTTCAATATTTATGAGAGATGAGCAAAACTTTAAACATGTTGGCTACTAAGACCCAATTTGAATTCACCACGCATAAATAGACATTGTATCCAAATCAATTCCACACTTTTCAGAAGAAAACAAGTGTGATAGCTTAAAATGTCAAAATGTATTGACAAGCTCAAATACCATGATGTCTTTTTTTATTAAACATTTTATTTTCAATACTATGGTGGTAGCACAGAGTTTACATGGATACAATTTTCCTTAGGGTAAAATGTTTGGAAAATCATAACCTCAGACCTCGATGAAAGGCACCTTTCCACCTAAATGACACAGTTGTGCTGACAAATGTTATCATACTAAGAAGCATTCTTTTTACTCCAGGAGGTTTGGCTAATTGCTGCTCATTATTTTATTATCCTGAGAAACAGTCTAAAATCTTTCCCTTTCAATGCGAAATAATAGGGCAATTTTTAAATGTACTAATGGGGTTCCTGCCATTTCTTTTCCTCCACAGGAAGAAAGCCATGCGGAAGTCTGTGCCAAATCTTGTTCTCCCAAAAATGCTGCTGGAAGGGATGGCGAATCAGAGCTCTCCCAGAAACAGAAACACAGCTGCAAGTATTATGTGTGGCCAAGCCCTTCTTCTTTCTATTGCAGTTTCCTACATTCTATTTCCTTCTCCTGAATAGTGCTGATAAATTAGCATGGGGAGAGCATGTGCTGGATTTTGGGCATGTGCCTTCAGGGCTTGGAGCCATAGCCCTCAGGAGTCATGCTGTGTGGGCCATTAAACAAATGACAAAGAAAGAAGAAAACAGCCCTTCTTAGCATAAATATCCAATGATCGATGACAGTCTTTTTTATTTATTCCTGCCCAGTGTTTTCAAGACTATTCAAAGAATCAAATCCAGGCTATACTACAAATCACCAGGAAAACATTTCATGTTTCACACAATAGTTATTTCTCCTAAGCACATTTTCTTCTTTCTTGTGCCTAAAATACAGCATCCCAGCATTGCCCTTTGCTTATTTTGATTGCTTGTGTTGATTTTAGCTATTAAAACACAATCTTCCTCCTCTTTCTTTCTAAATATTTTAATAAGTTTAATAAGTGGTATGATTTGGTAGCATAAGGAAAGATATGTGACAGAATTCAGTGATAGTATCTTAAATTTTTGGAGGAAGGATAAACCATGCAGACTAAATTTATAATGAAGGCGGGGGGGGGGGCTCAATATGTATAAGTATCTTGCTTTTTGTTTCCTAAAAAACAAGAGCCTCTTCAGCCAGCAGTCATCTATGTAGTATAGAGGTGGTTCCCACACAATATAGTAGCAGCAGAAATGTGTTCGAGCTCTCTTACTCTCTAATTCCCAGCACATTCGCTGGATTACATACTGTTTATGCATCATGCAGTCTCCCTGAGCCCTGTTTCTTTACAGTACTTACTCCTGCTGCTAAAAGGAAAATAGGCTCTGACAATCCTCTTTGGCTGCCAAAGCTGCTGCCCCTGAATTAACACATCCTGCTTCCAGGAGTCAAGCTGATTCCTGTGATCCCTGAATCCAACAGGAGCTCAAAAGAATTCTGCGCGGCTCCAAGGGCGAAAATTGCTATTCATTTAGGATTTACAGAGGAACCAAAGCTTCGTCAAGTAAGAGTTGATGCTATCCTGCCATCAGACTCCAAGCTGCTGCTGAACCAGCTCAAAGTGCAGATGAACCGGAAGGCCCCAATCTGCCTCTGACTCGGCCCTTCCTCTTGCCTGCCACAGTTCAGTTCAGAAACAATAATGAGGCCATTGAATTTCCCTCTGCAGCTGGGAGCTGACTGTAAACGCCAAAGCGAAGTTGTTGAAATGACTGTGTCAGGAGACTTGCAAATGAATATACTGTCATTCCAAAATAACCCAATTTACCCTGTGTTCATGAAGAATGGTTTCAGACACTTAGTGTAAAGCCCTACTATGATGCTCTGTAAAACATCTTTAGAAAACCTTTCCAGAGGAAAATTGACAGCTAAGATGACAGCTTAGAGAGGGATAAAAGAACTGCAATGGCATAGTATATTTTATGACACTTATCATAGAGAAATTCAAGATGGTAAAGAGTAAATGACTTCACAATATTCATGAGAGATAAGTGGTAAATATTCTCCAATTAAAAATTGCAAAATAATTATTGTAATGTGTTTTTATTCTGTAATTCTCTTAAATACATAAAGAAGAAAATGTTCCACTTTGAGCAAACAATAAATTAAAATTAGCTTCTATAAATATGTTCATTTGAACAAGCAGGCACCATTCTAGGATGAGGCACAAAAATGAATGTAGACATAAATATATCCTAAATTGATGTGAAAGTTCTACTGAAATTATTTAATGTGTATGTTTTCATACATCGAAAGAGTATCAGAAACAAATATCTTGAACTTGAAATTCATGAAATGATTTAGATAATAGTTATTTTAGAAATAGATTTTTGGTGGTCTTACCTGTTTTAATTATAAAAAAGCATATTTATATGGTTCATGATAGAAAACTGGGGACATTTTTCTGAATTTAATACATTGTGCGTAACAGACACAAAGTTTGTTATAGACTGTCCATGTGGGTGCAACTTTGCAACCTGTATGTTTTTAATGATGGAATAATACCTAGACATGGTACCTGGAAGCATGATATTTACCCCTCAAATTTCCTTTTATTTCCTTGTGTCTTTTACTTAAAACAAAATGCTGATTGCATAGTTATGAAGAGAAAATAATGGTGCTTCACTGTCTGTGATATTATGATGGTTTACACATTATTTGACCTACACCATTAGCAAAAGCATAGCAAAACAAGGTGTCTTTCAGTTTTTAATGTGCTGTAATCTTAAAACTTTTTTTCTATTCAATTTGTGCCTATTAATTTTACCACTTGTCACAATAGTTTTGAGAATCAATTGACTCACATTTGGCTGTTCATAATGAGCTCTCCCAAGGAGCTTTTTGTCTTCTCATTCAAAATGAGAAATTTTATATAATTTCATTTTTGTAGTTGGAATAGGCTTACTTTATACATTTGAAATATTATTAAAATAGAAACTAACTTATACAATGTACAGGAGGCTTAATGTAAGAAAAGATGATATATGTTTTCCACTCCTTTGTTCATTTTTCCACTTTCTTTCTAGAAATTGTTTCTGTCAATTTTAATTTTCACTGAGTTGAGTGGAAATGGGATGTAAGGAGACAGTTACCTCCAACTGCAAATAGCAATCAAAGATTAGTAAATGTTTTCAGCAGTTCCAAGTTTCATTGAGCCTGTCTCCAACAGTATGTGGCCAAATAAAATACGCCTTTTTGGAAAAGCAGCAAGAGACATCATGATGTTTTAAATTTAGGAATTGAAAACTATCTCAGAAGAGACCCCAAGTTGTAGTATAGAGGAGATAAAAAGAAATTGTTATAAATAAGAAGAATCTAAGACTCTGACTAGCAGAAAGGTATGAGGAATGAACAGCTTTTATAAAAAGAAGAAAGTGATACAATATAGGTCAAATATCAGCATTTTAATGGCTATCTTTGTAATGGTGCACATTAGCAGGGACATTGTGGCTATTACTCCATCTTCAGCAGTTGTGAACAAATTATTAATAACTTCAAAGCTTCTGTTTTTGCTTTAGATGTTATTCCTATTCAGCAATTAAAATATAGAGCAAAGCACAACAGTGGTATTACCAAAACATCACAGAGTTAATATGTAATTAAAAAAAACAAATATAGGAAATATATGTAATAACACAAAAGATAGTTTGAATAAAATAATAAGGTTATGTGCTATAAATCTAATGCAATATATACATTTTTAGAGAGAAGTCAAAGTACTTTGTCAAGTTTCTTTTACTTCCTCAGAACCTCGACACATCTTGGCTGCAAATCTGTTAAATAAACTCAGTGGTAGTTGCATACATATTCTCTCTAGTGGGATTGTAAGAACACTTTAGAAATGTATTTTGGAATCCTATGCCATAGACCATTCATTGTAGATCTGAGAGTTTGCTATGTTTAAATGGCAGAGTAAGTCTGAGGCAAACTTAGCTAAATTCTTAGATGAAACCATCCTGACTTCAATATAAGGAGATGCCTCATGGTGGGGATGAATATATAATGATTAGCACTGAATTTTTTTTCTCAGAAATGTATTCACCAACCACAGTTTAATTGATTCTAGACTTTTGATGTCCACAAAGATAAAATTGTATTTTAAAATGAAACATATTATCTCCCTTCTGAAAAAAAAATCAGACTATATAAAATACCACAGGGAACATTAGTGGAAAAATTAGTAAAAGTGACATTTCCATTAGACAACTGAAAATGAGCCCTTGTTGCTCTTTTGATGACCTACCACATATATCTTTTGTTGAAATTTGCAAATAGTGTGTGTAGTTAGAAAGCCTCAGCAGTAAAAAAAATTTTTTAAAAAAGATACTGAATTGCTATAGCCATAGACATGATGGCGCTTTTTAAACAAAATTGCTATTGTCATCAACAGGATGAGACTATTTTGATTACTGATTATATTTTTCACACAAGTCCTAAAAGTAAAAGAAGAAACAATGAGGAAAATGAATTGGTTGTACTGAAATAGTTTTTACAAGAGGCTTGAGTATAGGATGACAGTCTTTTCAGCCTGACTGGAGCCTGCTCTTTAGCTAATGGCACTTGGAAAATTAAAATGTGTATATGAGTGTATATAAATTAAAATATAGAAAACAAATTCAATTATTCTTATGATTTTACTTAAAGTTGGTGTTATATTAAATTCAACATACACAAAATGTACATCAAACATGCATATTTTAAAAATGTTATTATTTGTACTTTAAAAATAGAAAATGTAATAAAATAATGCTTTGAAATAATTATATGAAAGGGAAATTAATTTGATTAAACATTTATTTAAAAGTTTTTATTTCACAAATATTGGTGCATCACAGGATATTTGTAAAGACTACATTGTACTCATTCAAACCAATATAAACAGAGCTTGCATAATGTATACTCTTTAAGAATTTACTTTCTCTTTTTTGAAAGTACAATATCCATATAACAAAAGCTATATTGATTTCCTGAAAATAAATGTTATTTTGCCACACATAAAACTTCTGGAATACTTAAAACTTGTTTCAAAATGAAACCTCAATCATTAAAAGGAAAAATCATAAAACCAAATGTTTTCTTAGTTACAAATCAAATTAAAATGTTTTCATTTGGATTTACCATAAATTATGCAAGATCTGTAGAACAAAGGTAGCTGAGAGAACTTCAAAAAAATAAAATTTCCGACATTTCAGAAAACACTTGAGATACTCAATAAATGCAAAATATGGCCAAGTTCATCCATCCCTAAAAGTAATTAAGAGATAGTTTTAATCCTTATTATTTGAATTAATATTCTCTTGAGCTTGAGTTATATTTCTCTTTTCCTAGAAAACTATATAAAACTTCTCATGACTAAAAAGGAAATGTATGTTATTATATGTGTTTTCTCCCTGGTTTTCTTCTCATCATTGGCCTTAGATCCAATTACCAGGGCATCTGGGTTTTGGTCTAGCAAGCATTACGCTATTGTCAGTCCACTCAGTCTAGCAGAACATTGATTTTTAAACAGGGAGCCTTGAAGAGAATAATTCAATATTCTATTAGACAATGAACATTGGCAGTCAAACTGGTGGGAACCCTTCACTCCACTTGAATGTATATTCATGAAGAAAGAGCTATTTTTTTGTTCCCATTAGAATGTATGTCTGTGGATGTATTTAAGAGGTGAAACACCAGGGGAATTCTGTATTTATGGATGAGGTTTAAACGTATACTAGACTTGTAGATTATTCCTGCATTTACCAAGGGATTCATTTTTATTTATTTATTTATTTATTTATTTATTTATTTATTTATTTATTTTTATTAACATGTTAATTGTACAAGTTAATGGGTTCCACCATGACATTTCCATACATGAATTTATTATGCCTTGATCAATTTCACTATTCATTCTCACTTCTATTTTCCCATCCTCTATCTTCCCTTCCAAAGCCCTCTTCATATTCCCAAATAGTTCCACCTCTACTTTCAGGTTTTATTAATATACTTATTTATTTTAGTTCTTTCTATATGAAAGAAAGCATGATTGGATAATTGTCTTTCTATGTCTGGCTTATTTTTCTTAATATGATGTCCTCCAGTTCCATTCATTTTCCAGCAAATAGCATTATTTCACTCTTTTGTAAAAATTTTTACTGGTGCATTATAATCATACATCTTAATGAGGTATAAGCTGTTAGAGGCATACATGCACACTGCATTCATTTAACACTTCCCCAGTTCCCAACCCATTTCCTCACCTATCATTCCTACTCATGTTTCAGCCCAGTGATTGATTTTGATTTGTTTGTGAGTATACATCATGTGCATTAAGGTGTTTTCCTCTCCCTCTCTCCCATCACCTTCAGTTAGGTCGATTTCTTGTTCCTCTAAGATTTCTCCTCCTTTTTCTAGTGTCCTTCCTTTGACCTGCTTTTTCCCTAGCTTCCGCATATTAGAGAGCATCTGATTTTTGTGTGTGTGTGTGACTGATTAATTTTGTTCTTCTTTATGGCTGAATAAAATTCCATTGTGTACATATCCAAGAGTTTTGTAATCCATTCATCTATTGATGAACTTCTAGACTGGTTTCATTGTTTGGCAATTGTGAATTGTATATCTATAAACATAGATAAGCATGCATTAGTCTGGTAGTTTGGTTTCCATTCTTTTGAATAGATACCCAGAAATGGTATTGCTGTATCATATGGTAGATTCATTCCCATTCATCTGAGGATCCTCCATACTGTTTTCCAAAGTGGTTGCACTAATCTGTAATCCCACCAACAATGTATTAGGGCTCCCACTTCTCCACACCCTTACCAGCATTTGATGTTGTTTGTGTTCTTAATGATTGCCATTCTGATTGGAGTTAGGTGAAATCTCAAGGTAGTTTTGATTTGCATCTCTCTGATTGCTAATGATATTGTACATTTCCTCATACATTTACTGGCCATTGGTATTTTTTCTTTTGTGAAGTGTCTTTGCCTATTTTTTGATTGGGTTATTTGATTTCTTAGCTGTGAGTTTCTTGAGTTCTCCGTATATCCTAGACATTAGTCCTCTATCAGAAGAGTAACTGGCAAAAATTTTCTTCCACTCTGTGGGCTATATGTTGAGGTTCTTGGTAGTATCCTTTGCTACACAGAAGCTCTTCAGTTTAATGTAATCCCATGTATTGATCTTCCTTTGAGTTGCTTGTGCTTTTGAGGTCTTGTTGAGAAAGTTTTTACCTGTGCCTATGTGTTGAAGTGTTGGTCCTATGCCCTCTTCAAGTAGCTGCAAGGTCTCTGGCCTGACTTCCAGGTCTTTGATTCACCTTGAGTTGACTCTTGTGCGGGGTGAGAAAGTGGGGTTTATTTCCATTTTCCTGCATATGGATAACCAGTTTTGCCACCGCCATTTGTTAAAGAGGCTATCTTTTTTCCAGTGTATGTTTTTGGCTCCTTTGTCAAAAATCAATTGATTGTAAGCATGTGGGTTTGTTTCTGAATCTTCTATTCTACTCCATTGGTCTGTGTCTGTTTTTGTGCCAATACCATGCTGTTTTTATTACTGTGGCTTTATAGTAGAGTTTGAAGTCAGATATTGTGATGCCTCCTGCATGGTTCTTGTTGCTAAGAACTACTTTGGCTATCCTGGGCTTTTTGTTGTTCCAAATGAATTTAAGGGCTGATATTTCTATGTCTGTGAGGAATTACCTTGGTAATTTAGTGTGTATCACATTGAATCTGTAGATTACTTATGGAAGAATGGCTATTTTGAAGATATTTATTCTGCCTATCCATGAACATAGAATATCTTCTCATCTTCTAAGGTCTTCTTTGATTTCTTTTTCAATAATTTATGTTTTTCCTTGGAAAGGTCTTTTACCTCCTTGCTTAGATTTATTCTTAAGTATTTTATTTCTTGGGGTGGTTATCATGAGTGGAAGTGTTTTCTGAACTTCTTTTTTCAGAGGATTTATGATTGGCATACAGGAAAGCTCCTGATTTTTTAAGACTGAGTTTTTGTATATACAAGGAGAAGTTGTGTTCTATTCAATGGTGAATGTTGGGTGAGGGATGAGAAGCCACAGTGATGAGTGCAAGAATGGGGTAAAGTAGAGAATATGATCAAGTAGAATGAGAGTTTGAGTGTGGTAAGGTAATATATTGTAGAGATTAGAGATAGTGAATATGTGGGGGGATTCTATTACTCAGTGTAGATTGTTTAGGTGTAGTGATATGAGATGGATTTAATATAAGACAGAATAAAGAAAGAAGCCCGGAAAAAGGTGTTGAAAACAAGAATATAGATAGGAAAGACGGGGGAAACCTTGTAAAAGGGATGGAGAAGAGAGCATACAAATGAAAAATAACAAAATGACCAACCATCCCACCAAACAAACAAAAATATAAAACAAAGCAGTATAAAACAAAAACAAAGCAAAAGGGGAAAAAAACCACCACTGCAAATATACAAGTACAGAGCTGACTTGGCCTCTGCAGTCCTCTTGGGTCTGAGTGAATATTTTCAGCTATTTAATGTCTACTCATTATACTCACTGTGGTAGGTTTTTGAGCACATTCCAAGAGTTCTTATTTGCTCATTGACCTATAGTTGTGATATCAGTTTGTAGTCCCATTTTTGTGTCTCCTTCAGTGATTGTGACCCTGGTATGATGTCTCCTTCTGACAGTGCAGGCACCAAATTCCACTGCTGCCTTTCCTGTGGCAAGCATGAGTCTCTGAGCTCTCCACAGGGCCTGTCCTTGTGCAACTTTCTGTTTATGCAGACAGCAGATGTCACTGGGGCTGGACCCAGAGTAAGCCTGGGGCTGTGTGATTTCCACAGGCCCTGTATCTGCATATCTCCCTCTGCCTAGGCAGGTGGCAAATGTCCAGTGTAATTGCAGGACATTCTACAAGGCCTTGTAATGTCTATGTGCCCTGTGTTCTCTGGGCCCCTCCCATGCTTCTGCTCCTATTCAACCACTACAGAGGTGGGCCACAGAGTCTCAACCCTTCCAAGTCTATCATTTGCCATAAGAGTCCCCACAGCCACATTGTTGACTTACAATTGAGTGCTGTTCTAGCTCTGAAATGAGAGGTGAGCTGAGGTGCTGATGCTGCAGATTCAAGCCAGACATCTGGGCTTTTTGGTCTTTGTCACATGTGTGGGAAGATATCCCCTACTTAGGATGTGGAGGTATATAGCTGATAACTTCACATATAGTTGTGCTGGCTTTGTAGGAGGTGTTTAGATGCCACTGTGCTGTTTGTGCCAGTACCACCCTAGCAGGTTAAGATGGCCTGGCTGGCAGCCGCGCACTGCAGCACCCTTTGCTCTTCCCTATTCTGCTGTTTTGTTGATGTTGTTTTTTCCACTGCAGTTCTATTTTTTGTTACTTTGTTCAATTTTATGCTGCTTTTTTCTTTCTATCAAGAAGCTGCTTTTAGCCGGGTTTGATGGCACACGTTTGTAATCCCAGCATTTGGGAGGCTGAGACTGGAGGATCCAAGTTCATGGCCAGCCTCAGCTACCTAGTGAGGCACTCCGCAACTTAGTGAGACCCTGTTTCAGAATAAAAAATAGGGCTGGGGGTATATCTTGGAGGTAGAATGCCCCCGAGTTCAATCCCCAGTACCACCACCAAAAAAAAAAAAGAAGCTGTTTTTATGGTAATTGTGTTTCAAGTTTTACAGTGCTTGAGTTGAGCTGTTTCTCCCAGTCACCCAGGAATCCCGGGAAAGATCCTGTGTTTTTATCATCCTTTGAGACCAGTCTTGAATACTGTGTCTACTGTCACCTCACTGTCGTTCTACCTAGTCAGTACTTGTTGCGGTTACTATGGGGTTCCTTCCGTCTGCTGCAACAGTGATGTTGATGGGTTTCAGCTGCTAAAGTCTGGGGTCCTGTCACCTCTGTTATAGGAAGTTGGCTCAGAGGCATGAGCAGAACAGTTTTTGCCATATGCATTTTTAAACCTCACAGTGTAAGGTGTTGGGCGATTCCTTCCATCAGTTCTGGTTAGTTTATCCTTGGTGTCTGGCAGTCCTCTCTGATGGTTTACCTCTCTGTTCCAATCTCAGCAGTGGGGTTTTGAGGTGCCGATATATACAATATCACATTGTATTGTATTCAATGTTGAAGGTTGAGTGAGGGGGAGGAGTTGGAGTGATGGGTGCAGGAAGAGAATAAAGTAGAGGATATGATAGAGTAGAATGAGAGTTTGGGTACAGTAAGGTAAAGTATGGTAGAGATTACAGATAGTGAATATATAGGTGAGGTCCGTTAGTCAATGTAGAGTATTTAGGTGTAGTGCATGAAATGGATTTAATATAAGACAAATAAATAGAAAAAGAAAAAAAAAGGTTGAAGAGAAGAAAGTAGATAGAAAAGAGTGGGGAAGCTTGTAAAAGGGATGAGGAAGAGAGCAACCAAACAAATAAAAAATAACAAAACAACCAATGAAACAAACAAAAGCAAAACAAACAAACAAAAAACCTGCAAATATACAGGTTCAGAGCAGACTTTGCCTCTTCTTTCCTCCTGGGTCTGTGTGGATATTTTCAGCTGTTTAATATCTACTCACTATAGTAGGTTTTCAAGCATATTCCATGAATTCTTATTTGCTCAGTACCCTATAGTAGTGATGTCAGTGTATAGACTCATTTTTGGGTGTCCTACAGTGATTAGGACCCTGGCCTGATGTCTCTCTCTTTTGGTGCAGGCACCAAGTGCTGCTAGTGCCTCTCCCACTGCACGTTTGAGTCTCTGAGCTTTCCACAGGGCCTGTCTCTGTGCCACTCTCTGTCTATGCAGGCAGTGGGTGTCACTGGGGCTGGACACAGTGTAAGCCAGGGACTCCACGCCTTCCACAGGCCCCGTGTCTGGCTCTCTCTCTCTCTCTCTCTCTCTCTCTCTCTCTCTCTCTCTCTCTCTCTCTCTCTCCCTCCCTACACATGTGGCAGGTGTCCAGTGTAATTATGGGGCAATCTCCAGAGGCCCTGTAATGACTCTGAGCCCTGTGTGCTATGGGCCTCTCCCATGCCTCTGCTCCAACGCAACCACTACAGAGGTAGACCACAAAGTTTCAGACCCTGTGAAACTACAGCTTGCACTACTTGTCCCTGAAGCTGCCTTGTTAACTTACAGTTTTGGGCAGCTCTGGCTCTTTGGAGCAAGAGGTGAACTGAGCCACTGCGGCTACAGATTCTGGCTGAATGTTTGGGTAGCTGGACCTCTTGAACATGGAGCTCAAGATGCCAATGCTTACAATGACAGGATCTGCAGCCGCTTACTTCATGCCAGGTCTATGGGTCTGGAGGGAGAGGTGAGCTGATCTGCTGCAGCTGCAGATTCTGGCCTTGTATCCAGGCTTTTGCATCTCTGTCAAACATGTAGCAAGATGCCACCCACTTAGGATGTGGAGATCTGCAGCGGCTTACTCCACATTAAGTCACTGGCTTCTTTCTAGGGGGTCTTTAGGTGTCTAGGGGGTCTTTAGGTGCCGCAGTGCCAGCAGTCCTCCCACAGAACGTCTGGCCACCAGTGCCCTTCCGCAGCTGCAGTGCATGCACAGAACTCTTTGTTCTTCCCCTGTTCTATCTTGTGGGTTTTGTTCCACCATGGTTCAGTTTTTTGTTGCTTTGTTCAATTTTTTGTTACTTTGTTTCTCTTGTCAAGAAGCTGCTTTCACAGGAGTTGCATTTCGGGTTTTACAGCATCTGAGCTGTGCTGCTTCTCTGTCATCATCTTGCCATTCTCCCTACTTCACTCTTCTTTATGGCTGAATATTACTTCATTGTGTATACATATCACAGTCCTTTATCCATACATTTGTTGACAGACAGCTCATCTGTTCTTAGCTGTTGTAAATAATGCTACAATAAACATGTGCATGCATGTATCTTTTTTGTACTGTGACTTCATTTGTTTTGTATATATAGTAGGAGAGCTAATTTCAGGTCTTCTTTCACTATTTGTATCTCTTTAATAGCCTTCTCTTGCATTATTCTGGCTAGAACTACAAATACTACATTGACTAAGAGGTAAACCAATAAAGATTACTACAGAATTCTCAATCCACATACTAAAAGTTGGTAGGGTTTGGAATGATGTGTTTCCAAGCCCTGAAAGAAAATATCTTCCAATCAAGTTTGCTATATCCAGCAAACCTACCCACCAAAATTGACAGGAAAATAAAAATCATCCAAGATTATCAGAAACTAAATAATTCATGACTACTAAGCCAACACTAGATAAAACAATTAAAGAAATAAAACACAAAGAAGAAATAAAAATAAACCCCAAAGCCAGAGAAGGGACAATTTCCATTAGATGATCAATTAGGCAAAAGAGAACTAACAGTATCAAATAGAAAATATAGCCCAAAATGACAAGAAATAAAAAAATCACCCCTCTATAATTACAGAAAATAAGAATAACCTCTCTATAATTACACTGAATGTAAATGGTCTCAATTTCCTAATTAAAAAAGACATAGATTAGAAAATTATATTAAAATCAAAATCCAACTATGTGCTTCTTAAAAGAAAATCATTGGCAAAGGTGTTCACAGGCTAAAAATGAAAAGACTTAAAAGGATATTTTACACAA
>PVLC010021604.1:0-17068 GCA_004027655.1 Graphiurus murinus
AAAAAAAAAAAAAAAAAAAAAAAAAAAAAAAAGTGTGAATCAAATATGTAAGATTCCTGGTTGATGTGTGCAGACTTGGAAAGCCAGTATCTCTTCCTGATGGGTTCTTGTGTTAGCCTTGCTTAGATCAGCAGTGATTAGATTGGAACTCAAAGTGCAAAGTCAAACAAAACAAAGCCAGAAATCCTATTCCATGGTTAAAGCCTCCTCAAGATGACGACTTAGACGCAAATAACAAATCCCTGTAGGGGACTACTTTCAATCTATCATATGGGAAACTTGTCGAAGTGGATCAGTTCAGTACTCTTTCTTAGAAAGTGAACATTTTCTTAATATGAATTTTTATGGTCTATATGTTTTACAAAACTGTTCTTCCTACATAATCAGTCACACCAGTAAAGGTAGAGAAAAATAGTGTGCTCAGAAGTTGCTTGGATTCTACTTCCAAAAATCTGGCATGCAGAAGTCTTTATTTGACAAATCCATTTAGACAAATAATTAGTAAGTAGTTTTACTTACACTAAAGATGATATATTTTAGCATAATTCTAGTTTTCTAAGGTCCCTTATATTTGAATGAATCTTGAAATGAAGAAGGTAATAGGGAATAAGTGTAGAATTTCCACAAATTTTAAATATAATGCTAATCTTGTCCAAAGGTAATTTTTAGAAGTAGGGAGGCTAAAGACTATCTTTTACAAGTTTTACTCTTACGGGTTTAGACTTTTTGGAAGAAAATAGGAATGAAGGTAAATAAATCTGAGGTTATAGACAGTTTAGTAGGAGATATGGGTTAGTAAAGCTGTATTTCAGGGCGATGTTTGAAAGAGATATCTGACTAACACATTGTTTAACATAATGCATATCTAAAGGGATTTTCTCAGTTTCACAGAGAAACAATCAGTAAATAACCCTTGAGTGAATGAAGGAATAAGTGGTTTCATTATACATTTCTATACAATACTCAATACGTACATATTTATTTCCTAAACTGAATTACCTTATTGCTGTTTCTTTTCTCCTATCAATATCTTTTCAAATTTGTCCTTTGAGTTGAAATATTCCCCCGCCTCATTTTTTTTGGTCAATAAAGTGTCCATATGACACACTGTGTCTTATCCTTCAATCTGATAAAGTTATTTATAAACCATATAAATCATAAACAACATCTGTACTCTTCAGTAATTTTTGCCATCTGAAACAAATCTACCAATATTGCTGTGTAAGTGATTTGCTTCCGAGATCAGCTAGCCTGGGGCCCAAATCCAGAGAGCAAACTGGCAGAGTTTTCTATGAACTCTTTTTATAGGACTATTGAAACTTCCAACTAACTAAAATAACAAAGTGCTTCTGAAGTACTGTGAATACTGGGGGTCATGCAACTTCTTAAGCATACCAGGTACAGGTCTGTGAGGTTAGACCTTAGGCATTCATCTTGAATTTGGCACAAGATCTCTGATTTTAGCAGCAAGAGGTAAATGGGCTGGAATCTTAGTCCCACCATTTCTTTTTGGAAAAAGATGGGAATGAAGGTTAATAAATCTGAGGTTATAGACAGCTTACTAGGACATATGGGTTGGTGAAGCTATTTCAGGGACATGTCTGAAAAGATAGCTAACTGATACCAAAACAATATCAATGAAAGATGACTTCTCTGATTTTAGTAGTTAAAGCAATCATCTGATGATGATTGTAGGAGTGGCTGGCACAGTGCCCTTCCATAGGGATGTTTTGTCATGTTTACCCTCCACCACACACACGCACACGCACACACACTCGCTTCTCCAGGTGTAGGGAAAGCTGCTCTTCTTTTCTTTTTGCTTCTTTTTTTAATATACTTTTATTGGTGCACTATAATATACATCATAGTGAACCCAAAGTGCTACAAACATACATGCACACAGCACTTGGCATGTTTCCCTCCAGATCCCTCCCCGCCCCTGTTCCCTCCCTCTACCTGTGCATATTAGTGAGATTGGTAGTGATACTTTCATATATGCACATAGCATTATTTGAACTGTTTCCTTCATCAGTTTTCCTTTAACCTCTCCCCATCTCGTTCTACCAGTCCCTTTCCACTATTTTATGGTCTCTCTCCTCATTTATCTAAAGTCCCCTTTGTTTCCTTTATTTTTCCTCTAGCTTCCACATATGAGAGAAAACATATAAACCTTGACTTTCTATGACTGGCTGATATCACTTAGTATAATATTCTCCAGTTTCAATCGTTTTCCTTTTTGTTTCTATTTATAGAAATGTACAACATGCACAAATTCCTCAACTAATCATTGAACAGAATGATATTTATTTTGATTTCAAAGTAATAGTTTTTGATACTAATTTTTTAATGGGTTCCTACTTCTTTTTTATTTTTTTTTCATTTTTTATTAGTGCATTGTAATCATACCTCTTTGATATGTACAAGCTGGTAAAGGCATACATGCACACATTTCTCATTTAACGCTTCCCCAGTTCCCACCCTACTCCCGCACCCTCCCTCCTTCACAAGTTCAGTTTAGTGGTTGACTTTGATATGTTTGCCTAAGTACATCATGTGCATTAGGGGTCCTACTTCTGATTATGACTTTCAGTTAAATCACAAAACCATAAGAAATCTATAATTTGGTTTTTAAGACTAACTTTTTGGTAAAAGTAAATAAACTATGTCAGGAAATACCAGAGTTATTTATCTTATATACTACATCTCATTAATTCAGATATACCACAGATTTTGAGCCCTAACCCATTGTACATTATGATTGTCTACTTACTGCTTATACCTGCATGCTGTACTATATTATTAACTTCTATCCCCTGTGCTGACCACTTTAACAGACACTTGGAAACTGTTGACTGAATTAACAAATGGGTGGATATCTATGTATTTCCTATTTCTCCAAATGATTAGATGCAGTATACCAAACACACCTGAAACAGAGCAATGAAACTAACAAAAGTAAAACGAGAAAACACTCTATGAAGAAAATGAAAAGATATTTATACCAAGAGCCAGGGCCTGGGATTGACATCACTTGCACACCAAACTTAATTCTAAGGTAAAAAATGAGCACATGATTGCCTATATGATTCCCTTGACCTCGGAAAGGAAGATTTCTTCACGTGAGGGGCAACAGCAAGTGGAAGCGCTTTGTAAATGGCTTTGGCTACATCTGACTCTTGTCTCTCTCTGGCATTCTTGGGCATTCTTCTCTCCTATTATGAAGATCTGAGGCTGAATGCAATGGCCTGGGATCTGAGATCCAAACACAGCAAGTGGCTTATTGATCTCTCTTCTGATGTCAGTACAGTGCAATCTGACTATATGTTATATATCATATATGTTTTACATATACAAAATATATAGTTGTGTATAGATACATACATATTAATTATATATGAATTTAAATTATATAAGCATATTTATCTCATTCATGAAAGCTGAATTTTTATTAGAACCAACTCTGTATATTTGATTTAAATGAAAGGACAAATTAGAAAAGATAAAACATTAACTAATTTATTTCTATTTAAGATTTGAGAAAACAAAAAGGAAAATTCTTTTTAAAAATTGATTCAACTACTATAAAAGTGGTCTTGGCTGCACTTGCCAATAGCCCATTTTTTTAGCCACGTAAAATCTCTAGAAGTACTCAGAATAGTTGGAGGGGAAATGCTGGATCTGAGCAATAGGAACTCCTTCTAGTTCCTGTTCCCCACTGCTCATTGCAGTCAAGCATTGCTTTTTCTTCCCAGGACTGGTGGACTTCTCATGTATCCACATCCTATAGAATCTTGCTGCTCAAGGTACACTGTGGCAGCATCAGCACCGCCTGGGAGCTTATTAGAAATACAAAATGCAAATGTCTGCAACCTTCTCTCTAGGGGATTTTTATGCATGCTGAAGTTGGAGAAGCACTGATATAGAAAACTTCATTTTGAATGAGTGAATGAGTCGATAACTAAGTGAATGAATGAACAAATGGAAAATGTGAGACTTCTTTCTTTCTTGTATACTTTTAAAGATATGTATTATCTGAAACTATCCTCCTAGAATCCTGATATACAAATGATACAGTGAATTTTCCATCTGGGTAAAAATGAACTGGTTTAGAGCCCTCACTGTTTTTAATCTTTTGAGTTCCTACCTGCTCAATTTTCCTTCTAAATAAAACCTTGCCTATCATCTAGGTGGTCAACATAACACACTCTAGGTCATAAACTACATTGAGCAGTAGCAACCTCTACTTCCCTTTCCTGCAGCTTTTCCAAGCATTCTCCTTTCTCTTTTAACTATTAGAATTCATCGGAACTTTCTATCTCCATTCTTGGCTCATGTACTCTTTCTTACTGTTAATCTCTTGAAACCCTATAGTTATTTTTTTATACTTATCTTAAAATTTTGTTTCTCACTTGACTTAATATAAGTCTATAGCAGAATCACTGTGATCTTGAGTCCTATTTCCACTACTTCAAACCCTCTTACATGTTTGATTTGTAAGGATACCCTTTTTCAGGCAAGGTACCAACCAGAAAGGGTAAGGGGATATAGAATTTTGTGGAGGGGTAACAAGCAGCTGCTGGTGAAATAACAGAGAACTTTGCAATCAGAAAGGCAATAATTAGAAGACAATGTTGAACTGGTGTCAAGAGATTTGGCACCAGGCATTTCCAAGTCAGATCCCAGCTCTGCCACCTAAATTGGCTTGATGACCTTGGCAAATCACATAGATTTTCTGTTTCTCAGTTTCTTTGTTAGTAAATTTGGACTAATCAATAATGAAAAGAAATGATCCATACATGATGGATGCTTGAACCCTAATAAAAACTCATTAAAAATTGTCAACTATTCCCTAATTTATACTCACCTACATATTTTAGGCATTTAATACTTCCTTAGATGTCTATAAAGGTTAAAGTCTTATATTCCAGTCTAACTCATAGAGAGATATTATACTTAGAGCTGAAAGAAAAATAAATAAAAGTAAAGAAAGAAAAAGCTTTTTTTAAAAAAAAAAAAAGAAGGAAAAGAAAAGAAAAACTGAGGAACTTGGTGCCATGGCACATATCTGTAATCCCAGTACTTGGGAAGCTGAGGCAGGAGAATCACTAGTTTGAGGCCAGCATATGGTCACTTAGAGAGGCCATGTTTCAAATAAAAAGTGGCTGGGGTTGTAGCTCAGTGACAGAATGCCCCTGGGTTGAATTATTAGTATAGGAAGGGAGGGAAAAAAGGAAGGAGGGAGGGAGGGAGATGGAGGGAGGGAGGAGAAAATAAAGCAAGGCAAAGCTGGGGCTTCACATCAGAGAAGCCAGGTTTATTTTGAAGGTCATTAGCAATCAGTAGACTCACCACCACCATGAGAATACTTTAACTGACTTCACAGGTGCTATTTGGAATAGGCATTTTCATTCACGTGAGGAATAAATGTGATTGTCAGGGAAGGGATTAGTATCCATAGCCAAAGGACTGTGCACTAAGAAAACAAAGAATAAACACTTGCATGGCAGATGAAAGATGAATGGGGTACTTAAGCAAGGCTCTTGAGACCCTACTGTGTGATTGGAAAGCATACACTGACTATGTATATTGTGCTTGGAGAAACAGGTGAGGCCCCATGGGCTGTCAAATGATGAATAACTTATTAGTAGGAAATGTATCATGTTAGCATTAGTGATTCCTTTGCCCCCATTAGCGAAGGCAGTAACCTTTCTTCTATATAAGGATTTCCTGACCTGTGAGGTTTCTTTTTTGCCTTCCACAGTATACTTTTCTATGCTATATACAGAAGTGTCATGATTTATTTGTTAGATAATCTATTACTATTGTCTCTTGGAAGTTATTCTTTAGCTTATCCAAGAGATATAAATTCATTTTTGCATTACTAAGTCAGAGTTGTTGGTTCCATAGTCTCAGTTGATATAAAGCTGTAGCATTTTGGAAACTCTTTGCCAAGCAACCTTCATCTTCAGCAATGGAATCTAGCCCACAAAGCTGTTCTGTCTTACAAGCAATTTTCCTTTAGGTGAATCCCAAGGATATTGTAGTCCTTTTTAATCAATACTATGTCCTTATTTATTGACAAATGAAGACTGTTCCACCTAAAACATTTTTCTGTGCTGAAGCTCAGCAACAACAATATACTTTTATATAGTTATTATTTCTTCTAAATTGGCCATCCAGTTCAGATCAGAATTGAGATCTTTGACAATGTAGTGGTCAATTTAATAGAACCTGTTGTATTAGTGAGCTTTGCCTATAAGAACAAATGATCGGCTTACAATATCAGTTTATGATCACATGATTATATTGATTATTCTATTAATATTTATGATAAATATTTTTATTAAAATGTGCCCATTAAGTTTTGGACCAAATGTGTACTGATTATAATTGTATTTAAAACTCAAAGCACATTATTTGTTTCTCTTAGAATCTTGTACTATAGGAATTTTTTATTAATATGCTTTTATTGGTGCATTGTAATTATACATGATAGTGAGGTTCAATGTGATATAAACATACATGCACACAGGATTATTCTATTTTAGAGTATTTAAATTATCACCAATTTGATAATACTACCAATTTGATAATACTATGCACATACATATACACACACTAACATATATTAGCTAAACTCTTTTCAAAAAGATATATAAATTTACATCTTCAGCTTCAAGGTAAAAATTATATGTCTCTTTTCACCCTTGAAAATTATATCCTTTATAAAGACATACATATTTACAAAGGTTGCAAATAGATGGTATTTCACCATTGTTTTAGCCATACAGAATCTTATGGTTTGACTAGTAACTATGATAGTATTTCTATAGATTTATTTACATAGGACTAATTTGAGGCTTAAATGAGGAATTTTCTGAAAGACTCACCTATGGGAAAAGAGGGATTTGCAATTTGTGTATGTATTTACCTTATGTTAGTAAAATCTGAGACCTCACAATATAGCCATCTCACTAAAATGCTGAACTATAGATTCACTTTGTGGGTTTTTTTTAACACAAGGGAGACTTCTTCATGACAAGTCTTTATATAACAAAATAGCAATAATAACAGTAATCTTAGCTAAATTTATTTAATGCTGGGTTCAAGTGCTGTTTAGGATCTTATAACTATCTACATAATAATCTCAGTAACCTTTGAAACAAGCAGAATTCTTATTTATGGATTATTAAATTAAGTTTGAAGAGATACTTACCAGACATTAAGTAGATGGCAAGTAGATGATCTAGAAAGTTTGACTCCAGAGTCTATCCTTTTAGTTACTAGTATGATGCTATAATTTCTATTTTGATGTGATCCAAAGTGGAATTCATTCATATTAAACTCTAGATATGATTTACTCCAATCCAAAACAAGTTTATTAGCACTTGCTGTGTCAAATAGTGAATAAGCACTTCAATATATTTTTTTAGCTAACACTTAATGGCACTTATGTATACCAGGTACTGTGCTAGAGGCTAAAATGTAAAGACAAATATGCATATCCCTTTTGTTGGGGACTGCAAGTTGACAGTCCATAGGTGATTAGAAAACAATATGATAAATGCTTTACTGTGTGTAAGATTCAAAGAAGAAGCACTGAAGTTGTTCTGGGATGGCTAAATAAAGCTTTACAAAAGTAGTGCCATTTAAGTAGAGTCCTATAGGATCCATATTTGCCAAGAAGATAACAATGGAGATGTATGCGTGTGAGGGGGGTGGGAGCATATTAAAAGTCAAGGAAGCTTGAAAGAGTGTGATGCTCAGGAATCTACAACTGTTGAATACTGCATTGGGGTGAGATGAGATGGAAAATGTGGTACCAGGTGAGAATGTGAGGGGTTTTTGTCCTGTTAAAAACATTGTGCTTTATTCTGCGGAAGTCACAGTTCAAATATCTACAGGTATCAGGCAGACAAAGTCAATGAGTAAATAAAACTATTGGGAGTGGTGGGGACTATAGAAAACAGGAAAGCACATACCACAGCTAAAGGGAATAGCTGCTTCTCAGCTCATGTAGCTGGAATCCAGGGATTTTTAAATCCTTTGGTTTTCCATAAAAATCCATAAATCTAGGTCATATGTGAAGTCTATATTAGAATGACAAGGAGTTTTTGGAGGGCACATTGACCCTGAGAATTCAGAGTATTCAGGTGAAAATGTTTAACTCTTATAATTCTCTTAACAAGACTATGAGTAGAACATATGTTAGCACAGTTTTTAACAGTGCAGAAGCTGAAGTCCAGAAAGGTTGATAAACTTTGCCTAAGCCTTTTCATCCAATTAGTGGCAGAACCAAAATTAGTAAGTCTTCCTTTGAGTCAATGTTACTTTCAGATAAGACCAGGATCTTCTGAAATACCTATACTTCATGTCCTTATTTTAGTTCCTGCATGCTCTTATGTTACAGGAAACAAAACAAAACAACAGCAACAACAAAACAACAACATAGCATTAGTAAATCATGCCTCCATACTTGAAGGAAAAAAATGAGAAAATCATAATTAGTAATCATCAAAAAGTAATTGGATCTTATGTATGAGTCATAAGAATGAGGCTAATATGCATATGCATTCATGTAGTATACATCCTCATGAAGCTCCAACCTGTGCTTGAGTTCAGTGGTTTGCATAAAGTCACTGAAGTGGAAGAAAGATTTGATATAAAAACAGTATTGGGTTTTAAGTTTCTACTAGGTGATTGAGAGTGGCCATAAGTGTTCCTTGGCTGGTGGCCACATCGCTCTATTCTCTGCCCTCTGCCTGGCTGATCACACTTCTGCCTCCTTTTCTGTGTCTCTGCTATCATCTCTTTCCCTTCTCAGTGATAACATTTAAGGTCTACCCTCATAATCCAAGGTAGTCTTACTATCTTAAAACCCTTAATTTAATCCCAAATAAAGTAACATTTACAAACTCCAGGGACTAAAACTTGACATGTTTGGGTGGCCATCATTCAACTTACTACAGACATTATCAGATTTATTTCAATGACTAACGGTGTGTCTTTGACCATGAGGCAAAGCTCTAAAGAACATCTTTACAGTGAGCAGAAGCATGATGTCCAAACCAGGGTGACCGTGTCAATTGCCAGGCTTCAGAGGTAAAGCATGATTACAAGTAGGAAGACACATCGCTCCACTAGAAATTGGAAGGTGATGTTTCCTATGACACAGAGTCAAGGCAGAGGCAGTAACCACTGTTGAGGCTGCTCTATCAAGAAATGACAGTGCTAGAAAGATCTAGGCTGAAAAATGTATCTTTAAGGCAGGTTGATGACACATGATTAAAGTTAGGAGCCACTGGATGGAAAAAGTCAGCTGGGAAAACAGATGTGTCTGAGAAAGGCTCAGGCCTGTGAGTTGTTTTCATGTCTCTTAGTTCCAGGTCCTGTGTCTTTCCTCCCTGCCCTTCTGCCCCACAACCCAAATAATTCAAGCCAAAACTATATATACATGACTTAGCCTTTTCTTTTGATGAAGTATCTTTTGGCATATCCAAAGGGTCACTTGTCCACAAAGTTACCAGTGACCCTCCTCACGTTTATCAGTGTTATCTCCTGCACTGAGTCATGTGGTTCCCTTCCTGAAATAGTTCTTATCGCTTCCCCTAGAGCAAACATGCATCTGCCTGCAATGACCAAAGCACTTCCCGCCTAGCACAAACTCCCATGAAAACCAAACCAAAATGTAAAACGGAAACACAGAATTTTTTGAATTGTAGACCCACTGCCTTAATGCTTTTAGTCTTAGAAACATGCTGATCATCACAGTAGTGCCTGCCCTTCTTTGAGCCTGAGCAATTAATTTATTGAGTAATGATCAGGTATAAACAGGATATAGTGGGCAGTGCCCATGATCTTTCTGTAGCCACTAGAGTGGCAACACTCTCGTGTTGGGTAGTTCTCTAGAATGGCTTATTTAAAGTAAGTGTATGACATTGCTCCCTCACGTTAAAGGACCAAGTAATCGTCACATTTATCAACTGCTGCTCTGCTTTCAGGCTCTTTAGATATCTTTGTGTGCTTTGATATCATTTCCTCTGTGGTTTCCTGATGCTGAAAATCTTTCCTGGTTAAAATTATATCATACTGTATCAAGAGTGATAATGAGTCTTAAACATATGTGGCATGCATGATTTATTAAAAAGAAATTGTTAAGGAAGTGGATGTTAATGCTTTGTTACATCCTGCTGTCCTTCATATTCCTGTGGACTTATTGAATGAAAGCTTTACTACACCAAATAAGAAAATACCTTACAGAAATCTCAGAGTAGTTGTGATTTGCACCTCTGTGATTGCTAATGATGTTGAACATATTTTTCATAAATTTATTGGCCATTTGTATGTCTTCTTTTGTGAAGTGTCTATTTAGTTCACTTGCCCATTTTTGATTGGGTTATGTGTTTTCTTAACCATGAGTTTCTCCAGTTCTCTATTCTAGATATTAGTCCTCCATCGGAGGAGTAGTTGGCAAAAATTTTCTCCTATTCTATCAGCTCTCTTTTGAGGTTCTTGATAGTTTCGTTTGCTTCATAGAAGTCCATCAATCATCAATCCCATGTATTGATCTTGCTTTAAATTTCTTGTGCCTTTGGGGTCTTGTTGAGAAAGTTTTTACCTGTGCCTATGTGTTGAAGTGTTAGATCTATGCCCTCTTCAAGTAGCTGCAAGGTTTTTGGTCTGATTTACAGGTCTTTGATCCATCTTGAATTGATTTAATTATCACAATTGTTCATGGTGATAATTAAAAACACAATCAACAACAAATACTAACAAGGGTGTGAAGAAGTGGGAACCCTAATACACTGTTGGTGGGATTGCAAATTAGTGCTACCACTTTGGAAAACAGTATGGAAGATCCTCAGACAAATGGAAATGAACCTACCATATGATCCAGCAATACCACTTCTGGGTATCTACCCAAAAGAATGGAAACCAAACTACCAGGCTAATGCATGTGTATCTATATTTATAGCCACACAATTCACAATTGTCAAACTATGGAACCAGCCAAGATATCCATCAACAGATGAATGGATTACAAAACTATGGGATATGTACCCAATGGAATTTTACTCAGCCATAAAAAAAGAACAAAATCATATCATTTTCAGGGAAATGGATAGAACTGGAGAACATTATGCTAAGTGAGATTAGTCAGTAACAAAAAGTAAAAAATCAGATGCTCTCCCTACTCTGCAGAAGCTAGGGAGAAAGTGGGTCATAGAAGAGACTCTAGACGAAGAAGGGGAAACTTTAGATGAGCAAAGAAGGCAACTTAACTGAAGATGATGCGAGGTGGAGGGAAGCACTTTAATGCACATAACATACATTCACAAACATATCAAAGTCAATCACTAAGCCATACATGAGAAGAAGGGAGTGGGGAGGGAATGAAGTGGGAATTGGGAAAGGGTTAAATGAGCGCTGTGTGCATGTGTGCCTTTACCAGCTTGTACATCATTAAGATCTGTGATTACAATGCACCAATAAAATAAAAATGGAAATGTCTTACTACAGTTGGATCCAAGATTTCATTTCCATGGGTTCACTGCATACTACCATCAAGGAGAGGGAGGAAGACATCCATAAAATATTACTTACATTTTACTATACCTGACCTTTTTAGGAAAAATTTGTACCAACAGAAGAAATGACACATTGTTAATGGCAACCATTTGAAATATTTGGTATCCCAAATGTTTTTTTCTCCTTGTGTCTTTGTAGTATCCACATCAGGAATACTAGGCTCTTTGTTCAGTGGGAAATAGTTTTAATACTTTAGAGATAGCATAGTGTGGTAGAAAGATCATAGGCTCTGTCATCAGATACTTTTTTCCTTCTATTCATGATGTTTCTTAAGTCATCTTACCTCCCCAAATTTGTATCTTCATCTATAGAATAGACAGCTCATGGTACAGATGCAATGAGCCAGGTGTGCAAACTGCCCCCTCAATAGTAGGCAGGTGCCAGCTACTATCTCCTCCTCCTCCCTGTCCTTCTCTCCTTCTCTTCCTCCTTCTTTGTAATGGGTATTGAACTCACTGTTGTTCTACCTCCAAGCCATGCCCCCAGCTCTGTTTTATTTTTTATTTTGAAATAGTGTCTTCCTAAGTTGCCAAGGGTCTTGTTGAGGTGCTGAGACTTGTTTCAAACCTGTGATCTTCCTGTCTCAGTCTGGAATTACAGCTGTGAGGCACCGCACCAGCTACTCCTCCTGTTTTTCTTTACATTCATGCTGGTTAGATTGTCTAACACTGGCATGCCACTTAGAAAACTCTTTCACTCAGTCAATTTTTTTGTTGTCATACTGTGTTTTTGACCATTTTCCTTCTCATATTCTTTTAGTTACTTCAGTCCCTGAGAGGCTAGAGTCATTGGCAGTGATCCACATTTAAGTGGTGATTTCTTGATCAGCAAATGAATGTTAATGAAAAAAATGAAATCTTACTTCATTAGTTTCAGAAAAAGACCAAGAGCTATTTTATTAGGTCAAGTAGATGGCTTCTGCCTCTCAGACTTGACTCCTAGAATCTTTAGAGTCTGGCAAAAAACAAAAACCAAAAAACAAAACAAAACAAAAAAACAAAAAAAAAAAACTAAGAAAAAAACCAAAAAAACAAAACTCATGGTTTTCTCACTGGGTAACTGGAGAATTCTTAAGAAGAAAGAGTTCCATGTTTCTTGCTAAGTGAAGACAGGACATGAAATCACAATGCTCGCCACCTCTTGGAATAGTTCCTCTCACGGGATCTTGCAGGCTCTGGTGCTGGAAAGAATGCTTTCTCAACTTTCACCAAAATTTGTAGGAACTGGTTTTGGGGTAATTTAATGAACACTCCCACCGTCAAGGAGGATTGAATTAAAGATGTAAGTCTGGACTTCTAATATACTGACTGTAAAGTTCATAAGTCACATATATTTCACTGGGTTTATTGTATTTCTTATTTTATTTAATAGTTGTTATTCTTCTTATTTCCTGAGCTAATTAATCTTGGGAAAGATTGGAACATCACAATTAAGCCTCGAAAAATGTATCTTAAAGAAGCTATATGATATCTGGAGGATCTTTCTTTGTGACAATATGGAAGACTGCATGACCAGAGAAATCTGCAGATTCAGAATTGATCAGAAAACATGCATGCAGAAAATGCACTGGAACTAGTATTTTCTATAGCTTTTGTCTTAAAACTTGGACTTTATGGACCATAAGAAATTGAGACAGAACAAAGATCCTGAATCCAACACTGATTGGAAAGAGAATTCAAACAAAAGTTTGGACATCCAAAAGTCAACATTCTCAGTGGATGAACTAGGTATGAACAAACCAAACAAACGAAAACTCATATTTTAAAACGTGAACTAAATATCGAGGATGGAAACCATAGAGATTCTGGATTATTTTCACTTTGGCTCTTGTAGGAACGATATGAAGAGAAAAACCTCCCAAGAGATGTCCTAGACATAAACCCACTATTCTGCATACAAGGCAGGAATTAATTCCACTCCAGGCCTAAAAATGCTCAAGCAGAAAATTTAATTTATTGTGGTCCTATTTTGGTGGTGCCCCTGAGCACTTGGAAAAAGAAAATGCAAATCATCTCTGGATAAAGCACAGCTACACAGCAGACCAATTAAATATTCGATACAGTGGAAGAGACACAGTAGGAGAGAGAATTTGTGATTCATTTACACATAGGCATAAATGAATTTAATTAGAACTCATTCCAAAAATACAGAGAATGCAAATATAGGAGAAACAGAGATATGTAGAATGACCAAGTCCAGTATATAACTAATTGTGTTTAGTTTATGTAATTGAAAGGCTAGGGAGAAGAGAGAGAATATTTAAACATGATTTGGAAGTTCTCAAAACTTTTGGAAACTTCATTTCTCAGACTTGGGAGTTCCAGAAGACTAAATAGATTAAATAAATATTAAGGAGATTAAAGAAAGGGAAATTGAGACCTAGGCTGATGATGATGATTAAAATATAGAAAAGCAAAGATACAGAGAAGATTTTTGAATCAGCCAGAGAAATAAATATGAATTACTTGAAAATCAATGATGGTGAGACCTACGGCTGTCTTGGTAGCAATAGTAAAAATCAGTAGATTGTAGAATAATATCATCAGTATGTCAACAGAAAACAACTGTCAACTCAGGAATGTTATAACCAGGACATCTCCCTTCAAGAATAAAGGAAAAATAAACTGAGTTTCAGGAAGATAACAACCAAGAGAATTTACTGAGCAGATGACTAAGAAAATTCTAAAGAATATTCTGTATATGACCACTGAAGGAAAGCCCAAGATTAAAAAGAAATTATGAGCAAAAATTATCATAAACATGTAGTAAGCTAAAAACTATTGATTTTAAAAAACAGTATGACAACATCTAATTTTAATTAAAAAAAAGAAAACTAGAATACCAAACACAATGGCATGTAACTGTGTTTCCCAAAATTTGTCCTGAGGTGCCTGTGGCATTCCCATGAATACACAAGGGTACCATACCCAGGATGCTTTGTTTTCTAGGGAAATGTAGTAAGATCTGTTGGCCACAGTGCAGAATGCTAGTTCAAGCTAGTTTACAAGTTTCAACATTGAATCATACTATTTACCATTTGATGATGATGATGATGATTTTGTGTGTGTGTGTGTGTGTGTGTGTGTGTGTGTGTGTGTGTGTGTTTATGGGAATGGAAACCACCATTTCTCACATGATATGCAAGTGCTGTACCAGGGGGCTACACCCCCAGCCCTTCAATGATGTATCTGTCAAAGTGGGTTTTAACAAAAGCAAGCACCAAGAGAAAATCAATATGAAACAAGGCATATGATGGAAGTATCTGATTTTATTCCCAGGTTTAACAAGTAATTCAGTGTCTAACATACAATGCACATATACTATTATAAAGCAATTGTAGTTATTTATTTAGAGAAGAAATAAAAATATTTTTCTATAACTTATATCTATTATTTTTCCATGACTATTAAGTTATTAGGGCATACATACATTTTATATTGTTTTTACCTATTTACTTCATATACAAAAATCACTTAATAAAAAGAAGAAAGGCTTTTCTTTTTGCCTAAGGGCACTGTGAAAAAACTGCTGAATACCAGGAACCAAGTTTGAAAACATCTGGCATGTCAGTTGGTAGGGGGATAACTGCATATGTATTGGTCAAGTTTTTATTTCATTAAGTATGCCAGTTAATCTGGAGTAAGATGTAGCTCAGTTGTAAAGCACTTGCATTGCAAGCCCAACATCCTGGGTTTGATCCCCAGTTAAAAAAAAAAAGACAAATATTTATGGAGTAAAAGTATACAATCTATATCTTCCAAACTAGTAAATGTGGGAAGCATTGAATGTGGGAAAACAATATCAACCAGTCTCAAACAAGGCAAGAATGGAATTTTATTTTATAATGGAACAAAAATCAAACGCCAAATAAGATGCTAAAAATGAAGGAAAACATATCAGTAATCCCAATTCATCAAATGCAGTAAAGTCTTCAATTAAAAGGCAAAGATACAATAGGACACATTCTTCAATTTTCTGTTTTCAAGAGAAGATTTATAAAGCTTTAATTTATGGGCATAAAATGATATATGAAGAAAAAATATAAGCCAAAATTAAGCTAATGTTGTGATAGTAATATTATGAAAGAAAAAATATGAATTGCTCTATCCTTTTAAAGAATAATTAATAAAAATTTTCTCGCTAGGTAAGCATCAGCTCTAGATAGTTTGTAAATGATTTTCTACTAGCTAGAGAAAGATCAAATAATTCCAACCTTTGATACTTTCAGACAATAGAGGGTTACTCCAGCCCATTTTATGTCATAAGAGTTACTTTTGATCCAACAACAGGCAAGGAGAATACAAGAAAGAAAAAATTACAGGCCAATGTGCTTTATGAAAAATATATGCAAGAAAAATTAAAACAAGGCATTGGAAAACAGAAATCAAATATAATTTGTTCTAAAAGTGCAAGTTTGGTTAAACATTAGAAAGTTTAGTAATTCCTTATGTTAACAAATTAATGGAGAAAAAATGTGATTCTTTCAATGGATGTATAAAAAGTACTTTCTAAAAGTACACATCTGTGATTAAAGTTCTCACCAAGCTAGAAATGTATTCTTTAACTTGATAAATTGTGCCTACAACACTTTGTACAAATATACTAAATGATAAAACATTACATACATTTCCTATAAAATTAGAAAGATAAAAATGCTTCCCATTAACTCTCTGTTCATCAATATATTGAGAATCCTACCCAGCAATAGAGAATGGGAAAACAAAATAAAAGGTATTATAATTGGAAGAGAAAAACATTACTGTAATTCCTTGGGGATGATAAAATAAATTTTATAGAAAACTCAACAGAATCAGTAAATGAATTATTAGTACAGGCATTTGCCAGATATAAAATCAAAATTCAAAAGTCAGTTTCATCTCTATTCACTAGCAATACAAAAAAAGTTTTCTTTAAGAAAATAAAAATAGAGATCTACTTTACCCAAGCCACTAAAATGTTCTGCTTTGTTTAGGATGAATGTCACAAGAATTCAACAAGGTTTTTATGAAAAATGCTAACCCTTTATAAAATATTAGAAATGACTGAAATAAATATAAATGATTTAAGCAAATAGTTAATGAGTGATAAGATAATATTATAGATTATTTCTGCCCAGTAGGATTTTTTGTACTCGAGAAACTAACTTTAAAATTTTTAGAGAAGATCAAGGGCCAACCCCTGAAGACAAAGGAAACACAAGGTGGGTCAGGGATCTTGCTGAATGTAATACTGATACTATAATGCTATGGTGGTTGAGTCAGTGTGGCAACAGAGTAGACAAATTGACCCAAAAAACAGAACAAAAATCCCAGAAAGGAGCCCAATAGGTATAGAAATGATATATGACAGAGTTGGTATTACAGATTGATAAGGAAAGGGAGGACTGCTTGAGATATGTTTTAGGAGGAAAAATAAAATCCCCTTTCACATCAAACATAAAATTCAAGTCTAGATTTTTTTTTTTTTTAAATTTTTTTAC
>PVLC010021604.1:17168-27847 GCA_004027655.1 Graphiurus murinus
GTTCACTTTGGTGAGTGACCTTGATATGATTGTGTAATTACATCACGTGCTTGAGGGCGTCCCTCTGCCCCCTGCGTCCACTACAGTTAAATCAACTTCATTGCTTATCGAGGATCTCTCCTTTTCATCTGGAGATCCTCTTATGTCACATCCCCTCCCTAGCATCCACATATTAGGGAGAACATATGCTTCTTAATTAGTCAAGTCTAGATTTTTAAAAAATAAAATATGGAAGACTAATTTTTTTAGAATTTTATTTGCCTAATATAATTATACATTGTAGTGAGATTCAAAATGATACCTTCATATATGCACACAACATCTTTTGATGTGGTTCTTTTCTAACTCCATCCCGCTACCCCCTTTTCCCTCCCCATACATACTAGTATGGTTGTTAGTAATACCATCGTACATGACATAATAATATTATGTCTGATTCTTCCCTCAAGCCTCATTTTCCCCTCCCTTCTCTTCCTCCTTCCCCTGATCCTTTTCCAGTACTCTGGTCTCACTTATTATTATGAAGTTCCTTTCCTTTACAATTTTCTCTTTAGCTTCTGCATAGGAGAGAAAATATATGACCCTTGATTTTTCTTCAAATGACATACGTTTGTCCTTTTTTACGGCGGAGTAAAATGCTATTTTGTGTATATACCACATTTTCTTTATCCATTCATCTGCTGGCAAATACCTTGTTTGGTTCTATATTTTGGCTCTTGTAAGTTGTGCTGCTATAAACATGGATATGAATGTATTACTATAGTATTCTAACATTAATTATTTTGGGAAGATACCGAGGAGTGGTGTAACTGGATCATATGGTGGTTGTATTCCTAGATTTCTGAAGAATCTCTATACTGATTTCTATATGGTTGCACTAATTTCTACAATGGTTGTACTAATTTACAATCTCACTAACAGAATATTAGTATTCTTTTTTTTTCCTCACATCCTCACCAGCATTTACTATTGTTTATATTCTTGATGATTGTTATAAATTAAATTTTTAAGTTCCTTTTTTTCAATAAATGAAGACTCGCATGCAATTTTCAAAAATAATACCGAAGGATCCCATGTATGCTTTACTGAGTTGCCTAATTATAACATCTTGTGAAACTATTGCAACTAGGATATGGATATTGATATAGTCAAGATAAAAGACTTTCCATCACCACAAAATTCCCTTTCTCCACTGGGTAGGACATTAGCTTTAGTATTTTTTTTAATCAAGTTGAGGTTATTCCTCTCAATCCCATACTTGCTATGAACTTTTAATATAAATTGGTCAATGCTCACATATTTATAAAAATTTTGAAGAATATCTTTATCATCTAAGAACAGGGATAATTTTTAAATATATCATAGAAAATACAGATAATAGGAAAAAGTCAATAAGTTGAGAATGCTGAAGTTAAGAATTTTTGTTTATCAAAACATGTAACAAAGTGAGTGAGAAATAAAATGATAACATTTTTCATTCCAATATGTTCACATTATAACAAAGGAATATGTTATAACACATTATAACATGTCCAAAATATATGAAGAATTTTTAGGATCAATAATAAAAGTAAAATTAATCCAAGAGGAAAAACATACAAATGACTTCTTTTTTTTTTTTTTTTTTTTTTTGCAGTACTGGGGATTGAACTCAGAGGCATTCTACCTCCGAGCTATACCCCCAGCCCTATTTTTTATTCTTTATTTTGAAACCGGTCTCACTAAGTTGCGGAGTGCCTCACTTAGGTAGCTGAGGCTGGCCGCGAACCCGGATCTTCCGGTCTCAGCCTCCCAAATGCTGGGATTACAAGCGTGCGCCACCACGCCCGGCTTACAAATGACTTCTTAAACAACCATTTTATTGAAGAGAAAACCTAAATGGTTATTAAGTAGAAAAAATATACTTCCTTAATTACTAATAATTAAGGAAGTTCAATTTAAAGTTTAAATTACATTCCATTTCATAGTGATCACATTGGGAAAACCTAAATACTCTGATGATACCACATTTTGCTAAGAATGTAAAGCAAGTAAAAATAATATTCACTATTAGCAGAAATGCTTGTTGACTGTTTTAAAAAGTGATCTGTTGCTGTATGTAGTGACACATGCCTGTAATCCTGGTATTTGAGAGGCTTAGATAGGAGGATTTGTCTCAGAAATGTAGTGAAACTCTCAGTAATCTAGCAAGACTATGTTTCAAAACAAAACCAAAAATAAATAAATACATACATACATACATAAATTAATTAAAAGGGCTGAGGGTATATATCATAGTTAGAATGTTCCTGGGTTCGATCCCCAGTACCTCTCTCCCTTACACAGTAATTTGTCATTACATAATAAACTGAAGATATACATAACTTATGTCTTAGCAATTCTAGCTCTAGGTATAGAGGAATTGTTACAGAAAGAGATAGGTTAACAGTGGCCTTGTCATAATAAAAGAACTGCAAACAACCTAAGAGAAAAATAGGTTAATGAATTATGGTGTATTTATACAATAGTATTCTTTACACTGATGGCCATGATTGACCCATGGTCACATGCTGTAAAGTGAATGAATCTCAGAAATAATTTTAGAAGAAAAATCAACTAAAGAGGAATACATATGCATGATTTCATTGGAATAAATATTCAAAATGGGTGAAATCAAGCACCAGTTAATGGTGATATACATATATGTGGTACAAGTATGAAAAAATAAGAAAATGATTAACAGAATCCAGTACAGTGAGTATTTGGGGGTTGGATAGGAGTAGAGATGGGAGGGATTGAATACAGTTGGGACTTTAAATCTTTTGGAAAGGATGTTTCATAATCTGTGTGTTATGTGCGTGTGTTTATTTTATTAAAAGTCATTAAACTCTACATATGTTATAATGCTTCTTTGCATGACTAATAGAATTTTTTAAAGGAAGGAAGAGTGAAAAATCTATCTTATGTGCATTATCTCCAGAATAAAGTTTAGTTATAATAATTGTTTCAAAGGAACAAGAAAACCAAGAACATCAGCTTTTAAATCTGATCTCCATTATCTAAGTAAATCTACTTGACAATTTTGGTTTCATGAATTTATGTGTTTTTTTAATATTGTAGGCACAGTTTTCAGACACAATTGACCTAACTTTATTGAGGTATGCGTTTTGAGTTTTGCCTTCAATTATGTAACTTTTCAATATTATTCTGAAGTTTTTTTTGGTTATGCAAAGGAATAGCTAAACTGATAAAATGGGCAATACATTATGGATTGAGCATTTCTAGTCTGAAAATCTGAACTCCCAAATGGCCTAAAGCCCAGAATATTTTAAGTGCTGATATACCTGACCTTATGAAATGGGTCACAGTCAAAACCCAGGTATGCTCTAAATATGTATGTTTATGAGGTATATATGAAACTTAAGTAAATTTCATGTTGACACATAGGTCCTATCCCCAAGGTATCTTATTTATTTATTTATTTATTTATTTATTTATTTATTTGGTACTAGGAACTGAACCCAGGGGCATTCCAACTCTGAGCTATACAACCAGATATTTTTATTTCTTAATTTTGAAACAAGGTCTTGCTAAGTTGTTGAGGTTCTTACTAATTTTCTGAGGCTGACCTTGAACCTGTGATCCTCCTATCTCAGCCTCCCAAGTACTGGGATTACAGGTCTTCACCAACACTCCTGGCTTCAACATAATTCTTAAAACTGCAGTTAATATTTGTTAAGTATGTATCAGATAGTGCTAGATAATGATCATGGCTCTACTCATACCAGAGGACAAATAATAGATTATTACATAACAGAGTAGTCAATACAGGGTTCTAAACTTCTTCAGGGCATGGACCTTTCTTGTTCTGTCCCCCAGTTTTTTTCTCATTAGTATTACTAGTACATTCATATGTATTTAATACTTATTAATTATTAATCATCACTGCTAATCATAAGTGTTTGTTGTGTGAACATATGAATGTGCCCTAATGTGCCTTCAAGTACAGAGCCAGTACTTGGAGGTTGAGCTCAGTCTACTGATGAAGATGAAAACAGTTGTCACTTCCTCTGAACTTATCCTGTACCAGAGCCTGTGCTCGGTGCTCTAGCCCCACCATCTCACATAAGCCTCATAAATTCCTAAGAAAATAGGTGTTACTATCCTTTTTTTTACCAATGAGGATTCTGAAGATCACCCACTGGGTCTGTCCCCTCAAAACTTGGACTAGTTTGGGCCCCAGCCCTTTTCTTTTCCCAGTCTTTGTATTTGTGCTGCCAGAGTATCCTTGGCTACCTATGAGGGAGCAGTTCATCTTATTAACTAATTGGGTCTCCTGGTGCCAAGCAATCCCTTTGGCTGATTTTCTTTCCACACTGAATTGACTGATTTGTTTCACAGAACTGACCACATCGGCTAGTTATTTTAACGGTAAATCAAATTATCCTAGTTCATTTCTTTCTTTGACTAAGGCTCTAACTGCCAGGAACCCTGCTAAGTGCTGAGGGTCAGCCACACCTAAGTTACAATCCAAGGTCAGCCACTTGGCTTCCTTTACCCTATCTGTGGAAGTGGAGATGGAACTAATTCCTTCTGGGTCTGGCTAATGAGACCATTAAATGAAACAACAATTTAGCTCCTAAAACAATGTCTGATCTCTAAGTAATTTTGTTCTGCAGTATTGCTATTATATGTATTATGTTATTATTAAATTTAATACTTAATTTCAATATTAACTTTCTTCTATGGCCTTTACTGTCCTTCTTGTACTAGGTCATCAAGATAGGCACAGTTAATTACTTGCTCCTTCTTGGATATTGCTCCTTCATTATGGAGCTTAAGTCCTATTATAAAAATTGGATGGAGTCTCTTATTCCTTACTCTTCCTTCTAATTACAGGCACTTTCAGTGTAAGTTCATTCATCTTTTGACTGCCGCCCCCTTCATTGTGCCTAGTATATCAGTGCTCTATGGAGTCTGTTAAGTTGAATGAATAGGTCAAATGAGTATTCACAGTGAATGGATCCCTCCTTTCTCCTTTATGCATCTTGCTAATACCAATGATGGGATTACTTTGGTTTTGAAATATGTAAAGGCAATATAGTTTTGAACTAGATCTCTCACTTTTGATAAAAATTTTCACTGTCTATATAGAGGAGATTGTTTTTACTTTTTGTATTTTTTTTTTTTTTGCCTTACTAGTCTTACTAGTGCTCTATTATAGACTTTTTCTTCTGCAATTCCTGCAATAGGACTTTATAAAGAAGACTTCCTTACTTTCATTTAAACTTTTATTTCCCACATCACTTTAAGGTATACATTTTTGCTCTTTCCCCCCATCATTAATACATTACCATTTGACTCTATCATTAAGCTGTCAATCTGTAAAACCCTTGAGAAAGAAAGAGTCCTTATTTTAAAAAGGCCTGATACTGTGATAAAGAGGTTAGTGCACTATCTACTATTCTATTCTTGTCAAGAATAGGCTTTTGAAATTTCAAAGAGAAGAAATGAAACTCAGAAGAGCTACCAAACCACGAAAGATCTAGGAAGAATAAAAAAAGTAAAAAGAGGGAGAAAACATTGAAATCCAAAGACATTACCAAATGGACGAAACTTGCTATAGAATTCTAGGAAAGGTCCTTGCCTTATTTTTTAAATAACTCCGTATGCAACAAGAATGATCAGTCTGAGGTTAAAGGCATGAAATTCACCTTAAGAAGGTCCCTGAAGACCAGTTACTAGTACATTGTCAGTGGTCAGCATATTAAATATTTTTATTTTGAATTTTCAGGGAAAGGAGTGCTGAGTGGATAGAAAAGGAAAGGGAAACCTTTTGTGATCATTCCCAAAGAGATGTTTTGCAAGTGGCGGAAGGGGCTTATTTCTTCATTTCCAATGACATTTGGATGAGACAATATGCCTGAAATAAAGCAGGACAGATTTATGTTAGGATTCAGAGAGACTCTCTGGGTTCTGAGATCCTCAAAAATGTTACTAAGCAGAGCAGGATTTGCCCCACAAACAAGCTGGAGAGTTTTCCAGGTTTCTAAGTCATCAGGCAGGGTTTCCAGGGACAGTGCTGCCACAGTCCCAGTTGTTCTCTGCAATAATCTGACCTGATTTACAAAGGAAGCCAATGAAGTCTTATCAACTGCAGACTTTACATAAAAAGATAGGAGGCAACCAAGCAGGGGAATACTTCAGTTCTTTCTGTAGATGGGAGATCAGAGCAACCCATTTGCTTCATAACTGTACTGATGCTACAGCAAATGAGAAACTGCAGTTAACATCTTTTGCCAAACATAAGAAGAATTCATACTTTTGCTTAAAACCAAATGAGTTTTGATGCAAAAGAATTGATTAAGTTAAATTTCACATTGAGAATAATTACATACAGATAGCCATCAGGGTAGAAGTGAAGGAAATAGATCCCTTTCACTGCCTTCATAAAAAATTTCCATCAACTGCTTCTAGCTTTTGCTTCACAAAACTTTGACATATGTCCCTTGACCTTTACCAACTACCCTTTCACGTTTGACACTTAACATTTGCTACATGATTAAAATTCAGCGTTAATTAATTTCAACACTATCAGTGAAGTTATATTTAGCTAAGAACACTCACTTTTGTCTTTTGTGAGTAGCACAGCAGTGTTATTACAAAGAGGTAGTCAGGAGGGCAACAGAGATACGAGAAGAGAAGAATGATTCAGTGTGCAGATAATTGTTTCAAGTGAAATTTAGCTTGGTATTTTTGGTCCTGTCCTCAGTAGAACTGAGATTTAGCACCTCCGGCTGGCATTTAGCCCCCACCCCCATGTAGAAGGAGGCTGTGCTGGGTGGATGCTGAGAACGAGCCACACTAGAATTAAATTATAGCACAGTTCTAACACTGGCAAGAATTTTCTCTGGCCAGCTCTTGGGTACAAACCTGGTGATCTCAGAAGTGAGACAAAGCATTGCTTCAAGGATTTCCATATGGTGTGGCATGCTTTTCAATGAGGGGGGGTTGATATGGCTGTTTAAAGAGCATGGCCCCCAAAGTGGTGACCATTCCCAAAGAAGACAGTTGAAGTCAGAACATTTAGCTATACTAGAATTGTAGTTCTCTGCTTAAAAATTCATCCACAAAGTTGTTTTATTGATGATTCATTCCATAGCATGTCCAAAAAAAAAAAAACCTCATAAGAAATGGATAACATCCTAGAAATGTAACCTCTTTCCCTAAGTTTTCTGAGCTCCCTTCACAAGCAAAAAAAAAAAAAAATTATTAGTTCCTCTCTATCCCATACCCTTTTGCTCTGTGGATAGTTTATGGTAAGAATGTAGATAGGCAAATCTTGCTTTTACCTAAAGCTCTAAATGCTTTAGAAATACCTCAGCTGTCACTCATTGAGATGGTGGCATGGCATGAAAATTGGGGTCTATAAATTTATTGTGCAACTGAAATACTTCCATCCTTTAGATATACATATAGGGAAGAGAGAGAAGAACTTTCTACTTGGTTGATAGTATAGGTGAGACACAATTTATATGTAAGTTGCTCATATGTGTATTGCTAAAGATGTAGTAATAAATATTGGGTTCTTTGAGACAATATACCAAGATATCTTCAGTTATTTAAACAAAGCAAAACAAAATGAAACTTTATAGTGTTATCATTTGTATATCACAGAATATTTTGCCTCCAATAATTCAACTTTTATTATCCAGAATCTGGTCCCACAACCTCACCTCCTCCACCACCTATAGTTGGAGGGCACTTTATCTCTGGAAGATTTTGTTTTTCTGCCCACTCCCTGGGGAAAAAAATTCCACCTTCATTTTCCAATTTTAGTAGTTGGGTGACTGTCAAGTTATATCTCACTGAGTCAGGCACTGGTAGAATGTCCCAGCCAAGTCTACCTTTGCTCTTGATAGGACAATGAGTATCCATCTTGTTGCACCACATGAAAAGCTAATCAGCCCTTTAGAATGGGATCTCTGACTTTTCTTTCATTGTTTTTGTTCCTCTACCCCAAGATACCAAAGTCTTTTTTTCTGAAATCTAGTGTTAAGATTAAAGTCTCTTTATCATTGAAATCATCCCTGGTTTAACCTCCCTGCTTGAGCCGCTGACCCAGACTTCCTCTGGGTTCTCTGTCACCTGAGTCTGCTCCTATGCTTGTCACATTAGCCTTGTGTCCTTCCACCTCCAGCAGTCACAGGGCCTTCTGGACACTGGTTCACATTTCAAACTTGGCTGACTCCCTACATCTTCCACTGAACAGACTGCCAAGAATTTGTGTGCCCCCTCAGTGGGCTACTCTGGTCCAGATCTCAGGCTCCCTACCCTGCTGTTTCAGTGATCTTGGCTAAATCCTACCAGGAAGTGATGCAGGTAGAGGCTGAGATTTAATATTAAGGGGCCATACATTTATTTGCAGGGGTGGGGAGGATCTGTTAGATTTAGGAACAAATAACATTTTTTAAGAGTGGGAAGTTTTGTTTTGTTTTTACAAATGTAAAAAATGTAGTTTTCTAGTTCTTGATTCTTCTAGTCTTTCTTGTCTTCACTTGGTAGATGACAAAAGGCAACATATTTACTTCAAATACTTGTTTTCAAATGAAAATTTTAAACATATCTGTGTTTGCAATATTTTTCTTCAATGGTGACTGAATACGTCAGCATTGACCTATTGTGTTGACTGGATATAACTTGAGATTGAAGATAGTTTTATTTTGTACATTATTTTTCTCTGTTTTTCCACCTTAAGGTGTTACATAATGACCTCATTCTGGAGATGAAGCATCCTAC
Source organism: Graphiurus murinus (assembly GCA_004027655.1). Lineage (NCBI taxonomy): Eukaryota > Metazoa > Chordata > Mammalia > Rodentia > Gliridae > Graphiurus > Graphiurus murinus. Next base: position 25,947 of record PVLC010021604.1, read on the forward strand.
CGTTGGGAAGATTTCAGTCCCAGGTTTGAAAATTTTGGTTATTTTCCATAACACATGCTATCTTCTGTAGGTAACTAATGATTCCCTAAATAACTTATCAAGACATTATCCAAACAGGAATGTCTGATTGCCTCAGCGACAAAGAATGTACGTATTTCCTCATTCCTCTTGGTGTAATTATGTACACTATATAATTATCAACAGAGAGATAATAATAAATGTGACAAATATTAAGAGATATATTGTGGTTAGTGTGAGAATGAGAAAGAAAAACAGTCAAGAGAGAAATGGTCATTTTTTTCTTCAGAACTGTGGTTTAGAGTATGGATCTTGGCTTTGCAGATCATGAAATGAAATGTTTTCATTAATCCCAGAATAGACTGAAATTTTGTAAGTTGACTCACACCAAACAAACCAAAGACTGCTGCTTAAGCCAAAAATGCCAACTTTCATTTCCAAAGAGGACTCACTTCCTGGTAGCCAGAAACCTCCTACCTACTCTTAGGCCATCCTGAGACATGGTTAATTCAAACTGTAGTGAGCGTTTATGAACAATGTATCACCCCCCCCCCATCACCATCATCACAGACTTTATTTCTCTAGTGTTCATAATATAACCATCCCTAAGACCTGTTGTCTCTCTCCTTTGGATGTTGCGGGAAAAACACTCCACATTCTTGTTCATTGTGTTCTTATTGTCTTGACTATATACAACCCATGCATTTACTGCATTTATTTTTTATTTTCTTTGGATAGAGGGCAATAGAATTAGGATATAACTTTTGTCATTGTTTTTCTGAAACTACTTACTGGTCACTTTCCTTGGAATCTGGTTATTCCCCAAACTGCTCAGTCAAATGGCATAGAGCTTGTCCTTCTATAGGAATCTCATTACACTGCTATTGTTAATTTCCTTCTAAATACACTCTAATTCTAAGATTTGGGGTCAGCTTAATGATAATTACCCACAAAAAATCAGCTAATGACCATTGGCAAGCAACAAGAATAAGAGGTAAGTATGATGAATGGAGCAAGTTGAAAGAGAAACTGCTGATGCACAAGAATATAAAGGAATGTCACATATGGATCAAGATGAAAACTAAGAGAGTAGTAAAAGCATAACAGAGACTAAGTCCACACGTTATTGGGAAGTGCTACATGGCAAAGAAAGAGAGTAGAAAATGTTGATAAAAGTTCATTCATTCATTCAATCAGTCAGTCAATCATAGTATTGAGCATATACTATTTGTTTAGCATGCTTTGAGTCCTGGGAAAACAAAAGTAAACCAGGCAACTTGGCCTCTAGCCATGTGGAGCTTGTGATTAATGAAAGTCAGGTAATACAAATAACTAACAAATGTTTCTGTAACTGCTAAGAAATGAAAGAATAATGAGCTGTCATAGAGAATAATGGGGGACAAGTAGGGCCTCTGGTCGTTTGAATGGCCAAACTGAGATTAAAGGGTAGAAATAAATGGACATTTGAAGAACAGGGGAAGATATTTCCAGGCAGAGGGAACAACATAAGAGAAGACCCTGAAATAGAAGGAGATGGGTGTGTTTTGAGCCAAAATGAAAGAGCAGGGAAGCGAATGGGCAGGAAATGGAACTGAAGAGCTAGGCAGAGCCTCAGGACCCTCTGAAGCTGGGTTTACCCCAATTCTAACTAAGTAGAGGAGTGAAATGACACAATTTACAATTTAAAGCACGGAGTCAAGTTAAGGAAGTTATAGGAGTTTAGGTGGTAGTCTCTTAAATTAGGGCCATAGTTATAAAGAGATTTAAAAAAAAGGGAATGATCACATTAAGAACTGTTTTCAGTTTGAGAAGACCTTTAATAACATTTTGTACAGTACTTTTTAATTTTTTTTTTTTTTTTTTTTTTTTTTTTTTTTTTTTGT
>PVLC010021605.1:0-27746 GCA_004027655.1 Graphiurus murinus
CAAAGTGAAAACAGAGTAAAAACGGAACAAAACAAAGCAAAAAACCCCAGAAAACAAGCAACGTCAGCAAGTAGCAAGATAAAAATCCCTGCAAGTTTGTAAGAACAGACCTGGTTTGGCCTCTGCAGGTCTTTTGGGCAGATTTCTGCTGCTGTGGGCGGCCGACAAGATGGCGGCTGCTACTGCTGCGCACGCGCCAGCTCCCCGGTTCTCCCTGGTCTGCTCCTCAGACTCCAGCCAGCTGCCCGTTTCCCCACTCACCCTTGGGCCGATTTGCTTCTCCCCCCTTCCGTCGAGAGGCTGTTCCTGCCGCAGTCCTGACCCAAGCCCTGGGGTGCAGTTATCTCTGCTCCGGCTCCGTGAGGAGAGGTGAGCTGGGATGGTCCTGCGCGGGCTTAAGCTGATCATGCCACGCGTTCTGGTCTCTGTCGAAGGTGCCTCGAAATGCCGCCTGGCTAGGATGAGGCGTTCAGGAGTCGCTCACTTCAGCTCTGGCCGGTGGGGTGCCGAGGGTTGTTGTATATTTCTTTCTTAGTAGACTCCACGCCGGGGCCAGCTCAGTGGCGGCTTATGCCTGGCGGCGTGGCGCCGGGGCCGCGGAGACGGGCTTCTTTGCTCTCCCTGGTCGGCCTTCCGGGTTCTGCTCAGCTGTATTCCAGTTTTCGCAGCGTTTTCCACCTTTTTGTTGCTTTTTTTTCTTCTTTCAAAAAACTGGATCCACGACTGATTTGAATCGAGCTCACAGCGGCTCTTGAGACGTGTCTCACTCCGTCGCCATCTTCCCGGAAGTGGCTCACTCCTCCCTTTTTTCTTTTTCTGTCTCTTTCCTCCTCTTTCCTTTATCTTTTAATAATAAGCAAGTTATGAATATATTTCTAGAGCTAACAAGAAAAAGCAATTCAGTGAGAATAAAGATCTTGGTAGTTCTCAAAAAAAGAAGTGTTTACTTGATAGAACTCAGTATCTGAACTTGTTGACTGAGCAGAGCTCTCATATTAGTAAAGAAAAATAAATTAAAAATGCATATCGAATTCCCTTGGAAATGAAGACAAATGTCCCTTCATGTGAAATGAAAAAAAGAGAGATTTAGGGCAAGGATTATATGTACTTTGGATGAGAAAAGAATTGTTAAAGATAGAATCCAGAACCTTGGACTCCGTACAAACACTTCTGAATGTGGAACTCCTGGCTACCTTTTCAGGTACTGAGAATGTTCTTCCCTCTAAACTATTAGCCTCAGAAAGATGGCAATTTAGTGCTAAATGCCATCGAATTCATAGGTGTACCCATTACTTACTGTCATTATAGACATCACAAGGGGACCTGCAAATTTAAAGGTGGGCAGAGTGTGCCAATAGGTAGCATATTATCAAACAAATTCCTGGTCCCTTTCTGGTATATAATGGCACCTTAATAGAGTGAGTGCAGTTTTCATTTGAAGTAAATAAAAACAAACATGAGCAAGTTAGTAGTAAATTTCTAAAGATCCCACTTAAAGCCCAAGTTACCTTTGTAATAGATTATTTTTCCTGGAAGGTAAATGAAGTGATGCTCTTTACACATGAGAACAACCTGGCGCCAACACACTAATATCACTGTTGTATTTGTTGACAAGGAGGAAGTGGCAGAAGAGATTAAAAAGAGAAGCAAATCCAGGCATGGTGGTGCATGCCTGCAATCCCAGTACTTGGGAGGCTAAGACAGGAGGATCACAGATCCGAGGCCAGCCTCAGCAACTTAGCCACACCCTCAGTAACCTAGTAAAACCCCGTTTCCAAATAAAAAAAAATAAAAAGGGGCTGGAGATATAGCAAAATGCCCCTGGGTTAAATCTCAGTACAAAAAAAAAAAAAAAAAACAGAGAGAGGGAGGCAGGGAGGGAGGGAGGGAGGGAGAGAGAGAGAGAGAGAGAGAGAGAGAGAGAGAGAGAGAGAGAGGGGTAAGCAAAGTACTGGCACAAAGCTCCCAGTTCTCTGCTACAGTATTTTCCCTGCCATTGCATAATTCAGTATTTTTTTTCAAGAAACTTTGCTCTCTTTATGTTCAAATTGGCTATATTCATATGCATTACTTTATAGACTTTTTATTACTTTCAACATTTTTTTATAGTGCTGGGTATTGAACCTAGGGGCATTCTACGTCTGAGCTACACTGCCATCACTTTTTATTTGAAAACAGGGTCTTGCTAAGTTGCCAGGAGCCTTGCTATGTTGCTGAGACTGGCTTTGAACCTGGTATCCTCCTGTCTCAGGCTCCCAAGTACTGGGACCACTGGCATGCCCCACCACACCTGGCTACTTTCACCATTTTAACCTACAAAAAGCCAATGACTCAGCCTGGCGTGGTGGCGCATGCTTGTAATCTCAGCATTTGGGAGGCTGAGACCAGAGGATCTGCGTTCACGGCCAGCCTCAGCTACTTAGTGAGGGCCTCTGCAACTTAGTGAGACCCTGTTTCAAAATAAAGAATACAAAATAGGGCTGGGGGTGTAGCTCAGTGGTAGAATGCCCCTGAGTTCAATTCCCAGTACCACACACACACACAAAAAAAGCCAATGACTCAAATAACCAGCGGTTGCACTGCTGGTTACTTGATCCATGTGAGAACTTCTGGAATCTACCATGTGTTGTTTATAATACCTTGTATCTTTTTGAATCAAACTTCACAGTCTCTTTTAACACTCAAATCCCAACTCTGAAGATGCTCAGGTTTCAGTATGATTAAGGTGGATTCTAGGACCAGCTTGGCTTCATTTGTGATCCCCCCTAGTATGCTTTTCTCACCAGGAATCTTTGTAATTAGACTGACAATCATTATTATTTTTTGTGTGTGTCCTGGGGTTTGAACTGAGGAGCATTCTACCTCCACTGCACCCCCCAGTCCTATTTTATGTCTAATTTTGAAACAGGTCTCACTAAGTTGCAGAGGGCCTTACTAAGTAGCTGAGGCTGGCTGTGAACCTGAGATCCTCCTGTCTCAGCCTCCCAAGTACTGGGATTACAAGCATGCGCCATGACAGCCAACTCATTAATCACATTTTTATGTGAAAAAAGATACAAGTTGTTTTTTTGTTTTGTTTTGTTTTTGTTTTTTTTTTAGCACAAGTAGGCCTCAAGCTGTGTTGCTTTTATAAATTAAGTCTCACTTTCAGAACTTATTTCAGCTAGTTTCTTCTAAAGTCGGATGTCCAGGCCACTGCTGGGAAGCTAACAGTCCCCCACAGTGACAGAGTCAGGTGGACCATTGCAAACTCCCAGCGGCTCCTCTCGGCCCTATTTTGTTTTTTGACACTTGACATTTTATTTTATTTTTGATTGGTTCACTGTAATTATACGTCATAATAAGGTTCAGCGTGATAGGAACATACCAGCACACAGCACTTGGTGTGTCTCCCTCCACATCCCACTCTACTTCCTCCTCCTCCCCATACAGGATATTTAAATTGGTGTTGATAACTTCATATATGAACATGGCATTATCTGAACCATTTCCTTCATCAAGTCTCCCCTCTCACCTCCCCAACTCCCTCCCTAAGTCTCCTTTCACTATTCTATTAATCTTTCCATTTATCTGAAGCCCCTTTTGTTTGACGGTTTTTCTCTAACTCCCACATATAAGTGAAAGCATATGGCCCTTCACTTTCTATGACTGACTAATCTTGCTTAGCTTAATATTCTCCAGTTCTATCCATTTCCCTGCACATGACATAATTCTGTTGTTCTTTATAGCTGAGTAAAGTTCCATTGTGAGTATAGAGCATACCTTTGTAATCCATTCATCTGTTGATGGACAGCTAGGCTGATTCCATAGTTTCTCTATTGTGAATTGTGCTCTATAAACATGGATATGTATGTACCACTATAACATTCTGACTTCAGTTTCCTTGGAAAGATCTCCAGGAGTCTTACAATGGATCGTATGGTGGTTTTATTCCCGGTCTTCTGAGGAACCTTCACACTGATCTCCACAGTGGATGTACTAATCTGCAATCCCACCCACAGTGTGTAAAGGTTCCTATTTCTCCACATCCTTTCGAGATTTATTATTGTTTGAAGTGAGTAGATAATCGTCAAAAGAAGAAATACAAATGGCCAATAAATATATGAAAAACTGTTCAATGCCATTAGCAACCAGGGAAATGCAAATCAAAACAACACTGAGATCCCGTCTAACTGGGGTTAGAACGGCAACTGTGGGAATGGCCCTGCCTTTGCTGTGTCTCTGCTCTTCATTCCTCTCCCACCAGATCCCTGCTCACTTATCAAGGCTCAATTCGGAAAGGGCGGAGCTCTTCAAAACGCTCTCCTTTCATTCAGTTTGCTTCTTTAAGCAAACTGGAGGTCTGCACAGACAGACCTTCATTACAGGTCAAACAGCAAAGTGATGCTTTAGATTTACAGAAAAACACAAAACAGTACAGAGTTTCTGGGCACCCTGCCTCCAGTTTTTCTTATCATTAACATTGTGCATCAGTATGATTCATTAGTCACAACTAATGAACCAGTATTGACACTGGTTAATTTGATTGATTGCTTGATTGATTGATACTGGGGATTGAACTCAGTTCAACCTCTGAACTACACTCCCAGCCCCTTTTAACTTTATTTTTAAACAGGGTCTGGCTAAGTTGCTGAGACTGACCTCACAGCGGCAATCCTCCTGTCTCAGCCTCCTAAGTGCTAGAATTATATATGTCCCTGGCAACACTGGTTAATTTTACTATTAAGTGACTTAGTTAAGAGGGTAACTTAGTTAAGGAAGTTAATACAATTAATCTTAATTGCCATCCACACTTGATTCAGACTTCCTTTTTTTGATGCAATGCGCTTTCTCCACTCTGGAGTCCTAAGAGAACACATTACATTTAGTTGTCCTGTCTCCTTGGGGTCCTCTGATGGGCAGAGTTTCTCAGATGTTCTGTGTTTTTGAGGACCGTGTGAGTTTTGCAGGGTGTTGGTCAGCTGTTTTGTAAATGTCCCTGAGTTGGAGCTTCCTGCCTTTCCTCATGGTTAGACTCATTTTGGCCACAGAGGCAAGAGCCATCGGCAGCACATCATGGGACCCCCAGTCTGTTTGCCATCTGCCTCCTATTCTACCTTGTCCAGAATGCCAGGGAAATGGAGCTATGTAGGTCACAGTCTTTTCAGACTGGCTTCTTTCAGTTAATAGCATGCATATTAGGCTGTGTACTGCAGACATGGTTTATCACTGCTGATAAAACTTCACTGCAAAATAATTCTCACCTCTCCTCACTTTTGCATAGTGTAGTTTTTGTTTTATTTTGTTTTGTTGACACTGGGAATTGAACCCAGGGGCATTCTGCTTCTGAGCAACACTCTCAGCTTTTATTTATTTATTTATTTATTTATTTATTTATTTATTTATTTATTTGTTTGTTTATTTTGCGGTACTGGGGATTGAACTCAGAGGCATTCTACTTCTGAGCTACACCCCACTCATATATTTTATTTGAAACAGAGTCTCATTAAATTGCAGAGGCCCTAACTAAGTAGCTGAGGCTAGCTGCAAACCTGTGATCCTCCTGTCTCTGCCTCCCAAGCACTGGGATAACAAGCGTGTGCTACCATGCTCGGCTTTTTTTTTTTTTTTTTTTAATTTTGAAACAGGTTCTTCCTAAGTTGCTGAGGGTCTTGTTAAATTGCTGAGACTGACCTTGAGCTTGCAATCCTCCTGCCTCAGCTTCCCAAGTACTGGGATTACAGGTGTGGGCCACCATGTCAGTTTTACGTTGTTTATTCTTTGGGAATGACATTTGACTTTCAGAAAAAAATACATTCAGGGCAGCTGGCCACTTGGAGTACTCTATACTCTGCTCCTTTGTTTGGAAACAGTTACTGATAGTATTACCTGAGATTAAAATCTGCTCTTAGCCAGGCACAGTGGAGCATACTTGAAATCCTAGTACTTGGGAGGCTGATACAGGAGGATTGAAGGTTTGAGGCCAGCCTCAGCAACTTAGGGAGGCCCTCTGCAACTTAGTGAGACCCTGTTTCAAAATAAAAAATAGGGCTGAGGGTGTATCTCAGAGGTAGAATGCCTCTGGGTTTAATCCCCAGTAAACACACACACACACACACACACACACACACACACACACACACACACACACCTGTTCTTATATTTCATATTGTACATTTATTCTTTATTGGATCTGGTCAATGGCAGAAGCATCCCAGGAAGAGAAAGAAAGTACATATTCTTTTGGCACAAGGAGGCAAACTAAGGGTGTACCATTCTGCTACAACTGTGATATGAGCCATGCCATGGGGTGAGCTGGAAAGACTTCAGTATTCTCCCGCTGCATTTACAGAAGCCAGATCTAAGGTGCAGAGCAATGAGGCAACCTACTCCTCTTACACGGAGGACTAGGGAACACTAGGGAGGCAGATCAGGTCCCATGACCGGCACTAAAGCATGTTTTCCTGTGATACACACACGTGCTTGTTCTGCAGGGTGTCCTGTCTCTGATTTGAAGCAACACCTGCTGCAGACACTCCTCTATTAAATAGTTAGCTGAAGCAGGGTGCGGTGGTGCACCCTTGTAATCCAAGTACTTGGGAGGCTGAGACATAAGGATTGCAGGCTCGAGACCATCCTCATCAATTTAGCAAGACCCTCAGCAACTTAGTGAGATCTTGTTTCAAAATAAAAATAAATAAATAAAAATGAAAAAGGCTGAAGGTGTAGCTCAGAAGTAAAATGTTCCTGGGTTCAATCCTCATTACTAAAAAAGTTAATTGGGTACCTCACCTTCTTCTAGCCAATCCAATCAGATCAACTGATGGAAATCTTGCAGAACATATGCTAAATTTTAGATGAAATGCCACTTTCCACTAAAATTAATTATTGTCTTGGCTCTTGTGATTATTATCATTTTTTTACACTGTAGTTGGATGAACTCAGCATGATTTTTTCTCTCAGCTGACTACTATTCTATACACCTATTTCACATTAAATATGATAGAATCCACCAAGCAAGGTTGTACATGCCTAATAATCCCAGTTCCTGGGAGGCTGAGACAGGAGGATCCCAGGTTCAAAGTGAGCCTTGGCAACTTAGTGAGACCCTGTCTCAGAAATAAAAACGGAAACGGGCTGGGGGTGTAGCTTGGAGTTAGCATGTGCCTGGGTTCAACTCCAGCACCACGTCTAAGAGGACCCCTGAGAACACACCGCACTCGTACACTGATGGACCTGGACCGCTGTCTGTGCCGAGGGGTGTCGAAACCAAGAGATGGAAGATGCTGAGATCAGAGATGACAGGACACAGATCTTAAACTAGTTCTCTACATCAGTATCACATGGGAAGGTTTTTAATTTCAGCCTTGTTTTTTTATATCTGAAGAGTCTCTCAGTTGTCATAGTTGCTGAAATCTAGCAGCTCGCTTGTTCTGCTGTGCGGGTGACACTGGTTTATAATCATCTGCTCTCAGTTCCAATTGTTTTGTGTGTGTGTGTGTGTGTGTGTGTGTGTGTGTGTGTGTGTGTGTGTGTGTGTGTGTTTTCCTTCGGTCCTAGGTAATCTCATTCTTTCTTCTGAATTTGTCTCCATTCTGAGTGCCATCCCCGCACTCCCTCTGTGCCTGTCGCTCCTCAGCGCAGGAGGCTGAAGGGTGCGCATCAAGGTCTCCCCAGCCCTCTCCTCACTGCCACCACCACTCCTGTTTCCTTTAGAAAAACCCAGTGTGCAGAAAATGTCGACTTTGGAGATTTTCTGCTATGACTCTGATAGCCTTATTTGAGATTTTGTTGTTGCTGTTCTTTGCTGTCTAGGAAAAAAAATGTAGGCAGACTCTAGAGCAGACTCTTAGTGGCACATAGGTCTGTGACTTGTTTGATGGCCTAGTGTCGAGCTGGACATGTGTAGCATAGTTGGAAGCCTAGACCAGCACCAGCAGCCGGTTCCCCTCTTGCCATTTGAACTAGATTAAGTGGTCCTGCTGGGTCATTTCGTATTGACTTGCTGCCTTGTGTCTGGGGAGCACTCCCAGGTGCCAGGCCTGGTTTCAGATGTGCTCACATATTTCCTCAGCTGGTCCTCAACCAACATCTGTTATCAGTCTCTTACTAACTTCTTCCAGGGGAGGAGAACAAGCCCAGAGAATAGTCTCCTGCCCAGCCTCACAGCCAGCAAACGGACGAGCAGAGATTTGAACCCAGCAGCAGCCTAACGTGGCGTCTGTATATATTCTGCTCTTTCGTTTGGAAAAAGTATTTGTTTACATTAATTACCTAATGCATTCCTTGATGTTGATTTAAATTATGATTCTGTTTTATTTCTCTCAAACAGAACCTGTTTTATATCACCTATTCACTACCATGTTATTCTTACATCCTGGCTTTTGACTCCTGAAAAACAAGTGGCACTTGATTTTTCTAAGTGGAAATGATTTGCTTTCAGCCCAGATACTTCCTTCACTCATTTCCACTATTGAGAAAGTAGATTTGCTTGAGAAATTCCTAAATGTGGTCATGATCATTTTTTATTTGGCTTTCTTGGAGAATGAAATATTCCCTGTATGTGGTTTTTCCACATGACCAATCTTACTTTTCCAAATGCCAATTCTGAAAAAAAAAAATACTATTTTGAAGGATTTCTGAATTGTTTCTTAAACAAAGAATAAGTCCAACAAAGTCTTTCCCATATGATTTAGAATGGTCCTGATGGAGGAAGCCTCCACTTTACTATTAAGCAACTTTCCCCTGTCACCCTTTGGGCCTTTCCATTCCTTTGGGATCGATCCATCCACCGTTTTCTTTTTTACTCTGTATACTTCCATCTGAAATACTTCTTTCTACCTGTATACTAGTTATATTTATGCAGTATGTTGGAAATGAAAGAATTATTTTTTAATCCATGCCCACTAAATAGAAGCCAGAAGCATACGGCAGGGACAGAAGGTAGGATTTAGTGTGAATTATTTTTATTATCATTTTCCTGACTTAGAAGCATTTTTTTATCACTTCAAAATTATAGGTTGTATTTGAGAAGGGACAAGGCTAAGAGTGATGTTTCTAGATAGGAAAAACAGTCCTTGGTTTTGAAGTCGTGCTACAAATACAGAGCACTTAACATGGAGCACTCAAGCCTAGTTTATACCATGCTCTTGTCCTGTTGACATTTTGAAGAGGTTGTGGTGAAGTAGCCAGGAATGTGTCGGATCCAGCAATGCTGCCCAAAGCCCTGTGCAGAGCAACTGCTCTAATGAGATGAATTTTTATTTCTCAGTTTGCTCAAGTTTGAATACCTAAATGAAAATTAAGCTGGAATTTCTTGGTGTTTTTGTTGCTGAACTTTAGCTGTGTGGGTGAAGCAAGTAACACTTGTACAAGATTTTTTTTCCTGATTATTTTGCTGAGAAGCAGAGCCATCTGGTTTGCCATAGCTGCGAGCAGGGCATATTGATGGAGTACTCATTAAACTCTTTCAACACTTTATTCTAAGACTGTCAGTGGTCTCTCAGGTTCTTGTTGAATTAAGATGAAGCTGGGATTCCAGAGCAGGGAATGTTAGGAAAGTGTGTCTTGGGTCAACCTTGAGAACACAACTCTAAGCCACTCAAGCTCTTACTGGCATTTATGCCACTAACAACATTAATACCTTTTCCCACCGCAAAATAGCTAAAAGAGCCCCACTTCAAAAACTTATAAAAGTAGCCATGTGTGGTGGCACAAGCCTGTAATCCCAGTACTTGGGAGGCTGAGACAGGAGGATCTCAGGTTCAAAGCCAGCATCAACAACTTAGCAAAACCCTGTTTCAAAATAAAAAATAAAATAAAGCTAGGGGTGTAAGTTTATTGGAGATAGAATGCCCCTGGGTTTAATCCTCAGTACCATGCCCATGCACATGTGACCGCGCACACACACACACACACACACACACACACACACGTTTATAAAAGTACTGTGAAAAGACAATGTGAGCATCTATATTATCTTGGAAGATCTGAACAAGCTGCTCCTAATCACAACACAAAACTGTCCCTTTGGCATTTGTCCATACAGTGCTATGCTTTTATATTCTTTTTTTTTTTTTTTTTTTTTTTTTTTTTTTTTTTTTTTTTTTTTTTTTGCGGTACTGGGGATTGAACTCAGGGGCATTCTACCTCCGAGCTACACCCCCAGCCCTATTTTTTTATTCTTTTTATTTTGAAACCGAGTCTCACTAAGTTGCGGAGTGCCTCACTAGGTAGCTGAGGCTGGCTGCGAACCCGGATCCTCCAGTCTCAGCCTCCCGAATGCTGGGATTACAAGCTGCGCCTCCATGCCTGGCTTGCTTTTATATTCTTGATGGGCCATTTATTCATAAATATGCTTGTTCATTCATTCAGCAGTATTGAGTCAATAGATACTTTTTCTACTGACAAGCTAAGCACCAAGCAGATAGTTATAAACAAAGCCAAAAATCCGCCCGACCTGCTGGCTTTCCCTCCGTGTTGCACCTGTCCTGGAGCCTTAGTCTCCAGACGTCTCATAGTGGACCCCGCCATCGCAGCAACGGTAGTCTCTCTAGGTTCCTATTTGCCTTAAGACCTCAAAATCTCTTATGAGCCTTGTAGAAGGCTAGAATCTTAAAATATCAGAATGGTTTAACTCTAGCTCAACATATGAAGTATGCATGACTCATGTCGAAACTAAATTTTAATCTTATAAAAACAGATCCCCATCAATATAACTCTATTGGATGCAATGTCATCAAAACAAATTTTCCTTAATCATAAAATTATAGAGTATGTGTATCTCTTGGAAGGAAGGCAAAATGAGCATAATCAAATCAAACAAAAATAAAGTATTTACCTCAAGAAGAAGGTAGAGATTGCTGGCTACCTCATTCCTTATCTTCCTCGTCAGCCAGGATTTATTAAGGCCAAATTGTGGTAGTGCCACACGCAGAAGAGCCTGTGAGCACACGCCCTGCGCCCTGCCACTGTCTGAGCTGTGGTGGGGTCGGCGTCTAAGGAAATGCAGGGAGCTGAGAGCATGCTGGTGCTCTTTAGCTTCTGATTCTCTTTTCTGCAGTCTCTCTATATTTACTTTAAAAATATATCTATTTATTTACTTATTATTTATTTTTGGTACTAGGAATTGCACCCAGGGTCATTCTATTTCTGAGCTATACCCCTAGACCTTTTTATTTTGTATTTTGAAAGAGGGTCTCACCAAATTGCTAAGGTTGGCCTTGAACCTGTGATCCTCCTGTCTCAGCCTCTCAGATACTGGGATTACAGGCACACACTACCCTACCAGGCTCACTATAGTTTTCTAATCTTCATGAAAGCTTTAGAACCCAGCTACTTTGTTGTTGCTGTTATTGTTGTTTTATTATGGTCCCACTCTTCCCTAAGCATTGAGCTCAGGAGCTCTTGTACATCTGTCTCTCTGGGCAACATGGTGTTCTTTTTCCTCTCTGTACTCTGAAACCTTCTTCCTGGGCTGTGACTTAATTTCTCTTGCTGAATAGTGTCAGTGTGCTGATACTAAAATCAACAAATATGACTGTAAGAAGACTAGTGGGCTACCTGGATTTGAACCCCTGGGATGGATTTGATATGTTGCTCTCCTGAGCTCCAGGCAGGCCTGTCCAGGGACTCAGAGCTTGACCTGTCCATTGCCATGGCCCAGCTGTCCTCATAGATCCTCTTACCATCTTAATTTTATGGACAATCCAAAAACAAAAAAATGTAAGGAGAGTATGGGAACAGCTGGTGCTAGTTAGAGCTGTCACCGTCCCTCCACCAGCCTCATCCAAGGCAAATGTATGGGTCAATTTCCTGAAATTATTCTGGAGAAAGAAAGCATGCTCTTGGCTCCCTGCATCTCCTTAGACGCTAACCCTACTACAGCTCATGCATTCCCAGAGCACGGGAACAGGGCATGGTCACAGGCTTTTCTGTCTGTGACACTGTCATGATTAGACCTTAATAAATTCGGACTGAGAAGAAAGATAAAGAATGAGGTAACCAGGAATCTCTGCCTTCTTCTTGAAGGCTGCTGTATATTGAGTAGCCACTATACACAAGGCGCTGTTCCAACCTCATGACATGTGTTCCATGTAATTCTCACAGCAACCCTGCAAGGTGTCTTTATTGCTTTTATTCATAGATCGGGGAAGTGCAGAGAATTTTTGATAGACTCTTCTTGGTGCCTTGTAATTATGCGTCATGGCAAGGTTCAGAGCATCACTCTGAAACATCCATGCACACAGCATGCAGTGTTTCCTTCTGCATCCCAAACCACTCCCTCCCTGTCCCCCAACATGTTATTGAGAGAATTTAAATAACAAGAGATAGCGGGTATCTCCAAAGATTCGTTCTTCCACAACAGCACTGTAGCTCCTGAGTTCTAAAGAGAACACGTCGGCGTGCTGGCCAATGCCACACATGCTTTGAGACGCCCTTGATTTTCAGTGGAAAGGATGTGGATACTTGTCCCCTTGTAGCAAAAGAACATTCTGTGTAAGGAGGGACTTGATGATTGGGAATCTGGAGAAGATAACAGGGGCATTTAATACAATCTCCCAGGGACACAGCAGAAAGGAAGATTGGCAGGTGTGTGTGTGTGTGTGTGTGTGTGTGTGTGTGTGTGTGTGTGTGTGTTACTGGGGATGGAATCCAGGAGCATTCTACCTCCAAGCTACACCCCCAGCCCTATGTTATTTTTTATTTTGAAACAGGGTCTCACTGACTTGCTGAGAGTGGCCTCAAGCCTGAGATCCTCCTGTCTCAGTCCTGGCATTACAGATGTGTGCCACCACATCTAGCTCAGTAATTCTTCATTATCAGCAAGAATTAGGCAACAAGAAGCTATCAGTCAAGATGTTTCCATGATGTTACATACCAATTTCAAGGGGCACCATTGTATCCCATGACACATAAAAATTTAACAACTAATTAATTACCAGCCAATATAGGCAGATGTGTGTGTGGGGATGCTTCTTATGCTTAGCCCGTGCTGTGACTAGCAGACTAATAGACAGTTTCTGCTGAGATATAAAAGATTGATGGCTAGAGACACAGATTGAACCACACAGTCACAGGGCTGCAGTAAGAATCCTAAGGTAAAGACTCATTTTAGAGCCAAGAGTGTAGCTCAGTAGTAGAGCTCTTGCCTAACACTTGTGAGGCCCTGGGTTTGCTCTCGACCATTGGAAGAAAAAAAGAAAACATCATTTTAGCTACTTGTCTAAGAAACAGCTAAATCTATAAATGAATTGTATATAAAAAGATACAGAAACCGATAAATAAATCTAATTTTTTGGTATTTTTTATCTACATGTATTTTATGTTGTCTTAGAAAGGTATTTTTCATAGTTCCATATTTTCTAGACTTGAAGTCAACAAAAATGATGTTGTCTCTGATCACATGCAGTGATAATTTCATTGGCCGAACTTTATTAACCCTTTTGTTGAAAGAAATTGTTACCTACTATAGATGAAGTATGAATATTTCAGCATTTTGTTCTGATTATAATTGTCAAATAACTTCTTCCTAGTTCATACTGAGGGTACTGTGTAGAACAGTAGACACGGTCCTGGACAAGCCCAAGACTGTAGGCTCAACCATGCTACATAAATGGTTTAGATGCCTTAACATTCGCTGTTACCATCATGTAATAATGATCCAGCTCATTAGAAAAGCTGCTGCTGGTATTAGATAGATAAGGCAACTGAGTGATGCAAACGAAAACATTTAGAAATTTAAAGTGCTCTGTAAATGCCAAGTGGAGCTGCTTCTGGGAGCGTATTAGCACGGATCAGACAAAGGAAGAGTCAGAAAACCCCGTGTGTATCAGTGTTCCGCAACTGGTCTCCTCATGGGTTGGTGACCACAAATAAGACTGGTTACCATGCAGCACCAGGAGGAGCCCTTTCCAGCTTGGTACCTCCTGTTACAGGGTAAAAAGGAAGTTCGAACAGAGTCAGGTTGAGGATGCCAAGAGCTGGGATGCAAGAGCGTGCTCAAAGACAATAAGCCAGGTGCAGCGGCACCCATCTGTAATCCCAGTAGGCTGAGACGGGAGGATCGCAGGTTCGAGGCCAGCCTCAGCAACTTAGTAAGACTATTTCAAAATAAAAAATAAAAAGGGCTGGGGGTGTAGCTTGGAGGTAGAAAGTCCCTGGACTCAATCCCTAGCACCGCAAAACAAACAAACAACCTAAATAAAATGTTATACTCTTTTAAATGCACAATAAAAAATATACAAGATAAGTTTTCAAAGCTCCTCTGTGTCCTTTGTGTTTTGAAACAGTGGAGGCGCTGCATCTGGGCACGCTTATGGCCGCCCATGGCTACTTCTTCCCAATCTCAGACCACGTGCTCACGCTCAAGGATGACGGCACCTTTTACCGGTTTCAAGTAAGTTGAAGTGAAAATGTTCTTTTATAGTAAACTAGAAGCTGGCATTTTGTTTGTTTGTTTTTGCAGAACTTTTGAAAACCAGGATTTATTTTACTTTGACTCAGATGAATTAGAAACCAATTAGCATTGAGCTCAAGACTTAAAAAGCAACAGACACGGAGCACGGTGGGAGCCTGTGTAGAGCAGGTCATTTTCAAAAGCTAAATTATCTAATGACTGAAGTGATGTTTCTATAAAAAGCTTAAGGAAAATTCTGAATGTGACAATGGAATTCAGGAAGATGGAAAGTCTTCATCTCTATGCTGCAGTAACTAGTAGGAAGGAGGTGGAGACAAAACTGAATTGATTGTACTCTGGCCCCTGCCTGTGCTCTAGACAGCAGTCTTTGTTCCAGCAGCTCTCACAGGAATGCTGGGAGCTCCAGGGTGGAATTGAGCTAAGTAGATAAGCCCTGGTCTTGGCCTGGTGTGGAGAACTGCACAGCAGTGTGTGTGTGTGTGTGTGTGTGTGTGTGTGTGTGTGTGTGTGTGTGACTCTCCCAAGACAGCAGCATGCCTTAGGCAGCATGCAAGTGGTAAGAGTCACTCTGGGTCGTCTCCAAATGAGATGGGCACAGGTATTCTTTCAGGAAAGGACTGTGGACTGGTTCCAGCTATTTGCATGCAGCTGATTCCTGGGCTCACAATATTTACCCAAAGTTTATTCTGTGTTTCACCAGAAGTTTTGGTTCATTCACAGCTGACTAGTGGGTACTGCCTATAAAATAGAGACGCATAGAGTGCCGAGCTAGACTCCATCTTATTGGAGGAAGGCATTTGCTAAAGATTGTTCACTCCCCAGATATTGGAACATTCTTCTCACTTGTTCTTGGGTATTTTTAAGTGCTCTATGACTAAAAGAAAATGACCGAATCATAATTTGATTGGCCAAAACTTGCTTGGTAAAACTGAGAAGAGGAAATATGCTTAAAAATTATTCTTAGCCGGGTGTGGTGGCCCATGCTTGTAATCCCAGTACCTGGGAGACTGAGACAGGAGGATCGCAGGTCTGCGGCCAGCCTCAGCAACTTAGTGAAGCACTCTGCAACTTAGTGAGACCCTGTTTCAAAATAAAGAATAAAAAATAGGGCTGGGTTCAAGAATAAAAGAATGCTTCTGGGTTCAATCTCTAGTACCGCCAATATCTATCTATCTATCTATCTATCTATCAATATATATATTCTTAAGCCAGGTACAGTGGTGCACACCTATAATCCCAGTACTTGAGAGGCTGAGATAGGAAGGTCACAGGTTCAAGGACAGACTCAGCAACTTAGGAAAATCATGTTTCAAAATAAAATAATAAAAACAGCTGGGGTTGGAGCTAAGAGGTAGAATACCCTGGGTATGATCACCAATACATATATGTATGATCTTTGAACATATGATCTTTGAATGGATGAGTTTGGATGAGTTTCATGGTAGCTGACTATATATGTATATGTATATGTATATATGTTTATTGATATATATATTCAAAGATCATTTCCTTCCTAGAGTGGTCTCATAGCCACTTTCTGAGCACTATTATCTGAGGCCCGTAATCCCAGGATGTGTTTACAGTGAATTTCTGGGAGGTAAAGCAATCTCCTAGTTTAAACGTTAAAGCAGTGAACTTTCATAACTTTAAAAGGCTTTCAAATAATAGAGCTTTTTCTTTATACCACTAAATTTAATTAATAGTAGCTTAAAACAGCTTACTGTTAGGTTCAGCCTCACAATGAATATTCTAAGTAAAATTATCGAAAAGAACATAGCTATGAGGGAGACGTTAAACATAGTCTATCTCTTGAGAATGATCTAATTCAAAAATTTTCCGTGAAATAAAGTAGGTCAGACATGGCTCAGGTTAGCAATGGTGTCTTGAATAAGTAATCATTTGAAACCCTCAGTTCTGACCTGGTCACTTCAGAATCACTGAGTAGGCAGATGAGGCTGAAAATCTTAGTCATGTTCTCGAGTCAGGTGTGGGCAAAGCTTGGGGTGTACCACAGTGCAGGAGAAAGGAGAGATTCTCTATAGAGCTTAAGAACAAGTCAAGTAAGGGGCTGGGGTGCAGCTCAATGGCAGAGCACTTGCCTAGCCTGCACAAAACCCTGGGTTCAACTCCCAGCCCTGCAGAAAAAAAGAATAAGTCAAGTGAATGGGTGTACATGACATTAATTACATAACTACAAGGGATAATAGAAGGTTTTCAAGTTCCATGTGCTGCTGGAATATATAGATATGTATATAAGGCATGCAAGATATATGTGAATATATTTAAATCACATTAATTAATATTATACAATAAGTTTGCATATTTTAACAAGCCATACACATGTGTGATAGTATCTAAACATGACATATTTGCAAACCTAGTAGTCAGAATTCTAAAACCAATTTTTTTTTAAATCAAAACTAGAAAAGTCAGGATTCCTTGAATTCCTCCTGTAGTATCTACCAAGGCATCAATCAGTCTACACAGAGAACATTGCTGCTCAGGACGTCCCTCCACTCTTATGTTGGTTCCAAGCTGCAGAGAGGTCTTCATTATAGTGAACCGAAATTCAAGCCCTTGAAGGATTTTACAACTCATGAACTGAAATGGGAAACATAGCAGTGGCACACACCTGCAATCCTAGCCCATGGGAGGCTGAGACGAAAGGATCATAGGTTCAAACCCAGCCTCAGCAACTTAGCGAGCTCCTGTTTCAAAATAAATAGGTTTGAGGTAGAACATCCCTGAGTTCAATTTTCTTTACCACAAAAAGAATAAAACGTTTTTAAAAAAATCTAAAGAGGCTTCAGAGCAAGCATTGGAGAGAAACAGAACTCCTTTAATTTCATTGGCATGCTGCAGTAAACATGTATTTTCAGAACATGTTTTGATCACAGTGTAAACTCCCAGTGATCATTTTGCTAGCTGGAACTGAGATCTGACATGGTCTCCAGGCATGACTCTCACTGCCCTAGTCCATGAGCCATGCTTGCTAAGCTAAGGAAGTCGACAGTGAGAAACAGAGACACTTAAAGATTTCCTAAAGTCTACGAGTACTATAAAATAGATTTTTAAATTCCAAAAAGTTACAAGAGCTTGTTATTCTCTTATATTATCTATCAGTATAAGTCAAAACAGTTTTTCCTAGGAAAAATCTTCCAGTGCTAGTGAAGAAAGTTGGTTTTATGACATTCCACATAATGTCACAAGACAAAATTCTTCATTCCTTATTTTTACAGTCATGGAATTCTCACTAAAATACACCATAAGAGAATAAAGAAAAGGTGTTAGGATACAACTGAGAACATTCCTGGTCCTTTTGAGAAAAAAAAGTATATGTCTGATCAGTCTGACTAAGTAGATATTTTAAAGTTGGATTAGTAGATATGCAGACACACAGACACACACTCCCCAAAACAAAGAAACAACCCAAAGAGATTCTTGAGGGGTGTCTCATCTCAAAAGCCAGTCCTCTGTGTAGAAGCCTGCCCTTGGCTATCTCATCCTCTCTGGCTCTTCTAGAATCCAGATCCAACTTTAATTCTAAGAAATCACATCTTCAAAGCTTGGTCTCCTAGAGTCCAGAGGAATTGGGCTGGTGAGAGCAGTGCAGAGGAGTCCTCTAAGATCCTCATTTATCTACTGGCTCAACTTTTTCTTCTAAATTCTTGCTGTGATTTTGTTCATATATGCACAAAACTATGATTAGTAACCTTCTTCAGTATTCTGCAGTAATTCCCAAAAAAGAGGGCAGGGTAAGTCAAAAGCCCCTGTGGTCTCAGAAAGTCTGTAAAGACATTCCCTCTCAGAGAATGAAGCAGTTCTTTCTAACCACCCTCCTCCCATAGAATTACTCTAGTAGAAAGTAGAATTGTGAGATGATCAGAGAGTGACCCAGCTGTGCTCTTGCACATGGATTCTGAACATATTTAATTAACTGATTCTACAACGTAATGTCTGCCCTCACTTTTCCATAGTCTTGTAGGCATGGCCATCCCAGGAACAGGCTAGACAAGCAGACAGGTCATCACGTGTCCTTGTGGTCTGGAGCCACACAGGGCCAGCCAGCAGGGCCAGAAAATAACTTTCAGAAAGTAAAATGTTGATTTCAATAACTGGGGATCTCCTTGATCAGACATTGTCTCCATAATATAGCTAATCAGTTCCTAGAATTTTATAGAAACAGAATTCTGCCAATTGTTACTCGCATCAACCAATTGA
The DNA here is from genome assembly GCA_004027655.1 of Graphiurus murinus. Taxonomy (NCBI): domain Eukaryota; kingdom Metazoa; phylum Chordata; class Mammalia; order Rodentia; family Gliridae; genus Graphiurus; species Graphiurus murinus. Next base: position 18,620 of record PVLC010021605.1, read on the forward strand.
AAAAAAATTATCTCTGGCTTGTGTAGTTTAAAACTTTTGAGCAACAAATGCTTTTGTGAAAGAACACCTTTGAGAGTGAAGGTAAAGTGTTATTATAATATAGTTGCATAACACTGACAGCTGCATTGTATAATTAATGGAGCCTGAAGAATGATTGCTAGATCCCAGGGAAGGATTTTGTCAGCTGAACTTTTTGGATCTATCACAGATATTATTGAGATACACAATTTAAGCATATTCAAGTGTATTTATACAACATATATTAACATATGATAGCTGATATATTTAAAACAAAATATAACATATTTAAACACATTTCATCCTGAGTCTTGTCAAATAGAATTCTATACTCTCAGTCCTCTCTGTTGGGAATACGTCTGCAGTCAGACCTTTGACCTTCAGGTCCATTGGTGCAGCCACAGCAGGTGTGTGGCATTTTAAACACTTTTGCTGGTACAGCACATATTTGGAGGCTGAGCAATTAGCCAGCAAAGGAAATGCAGATGGAAACCTTACAGTGTCTCTTGGGAACTTGCTCTGGATTACCAAACATGTATTATTAGCAAACCGTTCTAGATAATCACTAGAGATAAACACACCTTTAATCCAGAAATTCTATTAACTGTTTATCTGTCTAACCTTGGTTCCCCTTGTCTTTGTTCCACAGACACCCTATTTTTGGCCATCAAATTGCTGGGAGCCAGAAAACACAGACTATGGTGAGTGCACTAGCTCCAGTTTTTATCATTGACTGCCTGTACATCTGGATGAACATGTACATGCACCTTATTGCCTATGTCATTAAGAAAGGAAACCAAAGTTCTCAGTGTAGGATCAGTATTGCTATCATTGAATCATGAATGTCTTTGTTCGGATAGTCATCAAAACTGGTGACAACCTTTTTTGTGGTATAGTGCTCTCTGCAACTATTAAACCAAATTTCTATATAGGTTAAAGAGCTATAAACAAGCCAGGTGTGGTGGCACATGCCTGTAATCCCAGTACTTGGGAGACTGAGACAGGTGGATCACAGGTTCAAGGCCAGCCTCAGCAACTTAGTGAGACCCTGTTTCAAAAGATATAACTCTGAGGTAGAACTCCCCCTGGGTTCTATGTCCAGTAAAACAAGGATGACAACAAAAGACCTATAAACAAGTGTTACAAGGTTATTGTTGGGTTTGTAGAGAGCCCTGGGTTACTAGAAAGAGTAGCAAAAGGTTCCAGAAGGCCAGATCTCTAGCACAGCTCTATGTATCTGTGCAGTTTGGTAAATCCCTGGCTTCCCACTCCTCCACTTTCTTACTATTATGTGAGACATCCTGTGATTCTATATAAGCAAAAGGTTGTTTTCAACATGGAGAGGTCAGTTGCAAGCAAAATAAAAGGTACTACCATAAATTTAATCCTAATAAATTGAGTTCTGAGAATTTAGAATAAACTCAAACAACAACCATGATTTCAGTTAAACTCTTCAGGGAAAAAAAAAAGCCCAGCGAGCATTCACCCTGCCACACCTTCCTATAGCAAGAACTTCCAACACAAGACCCTTCTCAAAACACTGACTGAGAATTGCTCCTTTGTCAGCTGCTATAGTGGACACCAGACGTCAAAGGGGATTGATGTGACCCAGCACTGGGAACTCACAGTCTAGTCAAGGAAGCAGAATCACAAGAAAGGAGCTGAAGCCAGGCGTGGTGGCGCACACTTGTAATCCCAGCATTCGGGAGGCTGAGACCGGAGGATCCGGGTTCGCGGCCAGCCTCAGCTACCTAGTGAGGCACTCCACAACTTAGTGAGACTCGGTTTCAAAATAAAGAATAAAAAATAGGGGTGGGGGTATAGCTCGGAGGTAGAACGCCCCTGAGTTCAATCGCCAGTACCACAAAAAAAAAAAAAAAAGAAAGAAAAACAAGAAAGGAGCTACCCTGGAGTGCCATGGCAGTGGTGTGTACAAAATTACATGGAAGAGTAAAAGACGAGACGGTGACTCAACATGGAGGTTCCAGGAAGATTTCACGAATGAGCTGGGAGCATCTCTAGGAGGCAGGGATTTATCAGGGGATGAGACCGAGAAGCTTCATAGCGACTCTACTTTCTTTGGTGTTGCTCCAGGAGAGACTTTTGGGACGACAAAGCCTAGGGAAATCCCTGGAAAATCAATGGAGTGATCCCTCACTTATATTAGCCAGGAAACTTGAATCTCATAGTCGATAGTAGTCAGGCCCTAGTCAGAATATTCCAACTAACAAAACTCAGAGGAACAAAAATTTAATCTAAAACCAAAAAAACTGCTACGTTAGTATAGAGCTTACATGATTCCTTTCCGGTATTGGAAACACCAGTTTCTTCAAACCAAGGCCCTTGGAGAAAGAGTCAAAAGACAGCTATTGATTTGTAGATCTGAGTCAGAGAACTTTCTGGAAAATTTTGTCCAGCCAGGAATGATGTCTGTGAACTGATCCACTAGAGCATCCCATCCCAGTGAGCGAATCGCTGGGCAGATGAAGAGAGCTTGCAGAGAGAGACCCAGGTGTGGGAGGCAGGCCTGAGCCCACTGTTCACAGCCACCTACAACCACGTGTCTTCAGCAGGCAGTGGGGACATTTCAATTGGCTGACTTTCAAACAATATAGCAATATTGACCTTTTTTGTAACTCCTTGCCTCTTGTTTTTGTTATGTTGTTTTTGCTGTTGTTTTTGTGGTGCTAGGGATTGAACCCAGGGCCTTGCTCTAGCACAGAGCTACACCTCCAGCTCACAGTACTGACTTGTTAATGCTGATGGAATAACTCCAACTAATATGCCTGAGGAAACTGGTGCTGCTCCTCTTGCAGACTCAAGATGGTTATTGTCCAAGTTATTGTCTTCTGTTCATCATTGTTATTACCAGTCAGTACACCACCTCTGGTGCCTGTTGAAGAGAGAATGTATGTTCTTGATGTTTCTTTCTCCATCTTTTGTGTTTTGACAAACGTGGGAGAGGGAGCACAGTTCGAGCTCGTGTCCATGACTTAGGTGGAAGGGTGTTTCACTGGGGAGCCTGAGGAAGTGTGTCACAGGCCCCCTCGAGTGGTCATCCCACACGATTAACGCCCCTCGCCCCTCGCTTCTCGCTCCTCGCCCCTTGGCTCAGCACTGACTCTCACTGGTGTCCACCTCAGAGGGGGCATCGAACCTTCTCCCCAAACCTGGATGCTTATTTATTAACTAACTGTAGAGATAGTCCTTTATACTTCAATTTGGTTTTCCTCTGAAGAAATATATCTTTGAATTATATACAAGTAAAAAATAAAATATTCAATATGAGTTTAATGGGGGGGAAGGAGAACAGAATTGAGGATGATTTAGATGCTAAACCTTCCCCCAGGTTGTGGTGTTTCATCTTTTATGATTTTTCTTTCTAGGTCCAAATAAATTATGGCGGCAATTTGAATTATACAGCTCTGGTTTTCCTCTTGCCATTCTTTAAAAAATATGTGGTTGTAAAGCCTGGACCCTTGTGGTGTGTGTGTGTGTGTGTGTGTGTGTGTGTGTGTGTGTGTGTGTGTGTGTGTGTTGTGTGTTACTAGGGATTGAACCCAGTGGCGTTCTACCTTCATTTTTTAAATTCTGAAACAGGGTCTTGCTAAGTTGCCATGAGCCTTGCTAAGTTGCTGAGCCTGGCCTCAAACCTGCCATTCTCCTGTCTCAGCCTCCCAAGTACTGGGATTACAGGTATGCACCACTGCACCGAGCTTGGACTCTTCTTCTAGAGAGGATACCATGATGTACTGGGCTGTAAGATCCAAAGAACAGTACCTGCTTAGGCCATATTTTCTAAAATCACTGTGGGGACTCAGAGGTGGATTATTGCATAAGACAGGATTAAAGAATAATTTCTCTGACTTTGTTAGCCTCCTGCCTCTCTATTTCTATTGTCAGTTGAACTTACTAGGCAGATTGTGCAGAACACAGACCTCTGTAGATTAGCTTCTATGAAAAACAGTTTTCCCCAGTTACCTGAGCATTGTTGAAAAATGGAATTCATTGATCATGTTTGATGACTGAGGCAATCCAACATGGACAATGGGATCTGCACATCTATGAACTCCATCCTTTGAAAACCAAGTTGAGGCTGGGGATGTAGCTTGGTATTTGCCTAGCATATGCAAGGTATTTGCTTTGATCACCAGCACTGCAGGAAGAAAAGGCAATCCTATTGACAATCATGTTGGGTGAGGTTTCTGATATTTTTCACACAAATATAAAAAATAATCATTCCAATCCCAGAGAGCTAAAATGGAGTTGGGAATGGGCTACCCCAGTTGCATTTGCACATCAGGAATGTCCTGCACAAATAGCTAACAGCGAGGGCTAGAGGCCAAGGCACAAGGGAATTTAATAAGAAGTAGAAACAGATATGGATGGTAGCAGACTGAAGCAGAAGCCAGAGACAGGGTTTTTTATGGTATCCCTGGACATTGAGGGACATTGTGTTAAGGGAGAGAAACTGGGAAAGAACAAGATAGCTAATGCATCTGGCAGAATGTTTAGCTTCTTGGCCAGGACAGAGAAGGGACAAGCAGAAGATACTTGATGGGCTCTTCTGCTTGGTGATGTGTTTCCTCTGTGCTGTAGTTTAGTCCCAAGCATTCCTAAAATCAGATTTAGGAGGTGAAAGCTTCTATGGTTGCTTTGTTTTACCCTGAGTGAGTTTTATCTAGAAAAAGAAAGATGTAGTGATAACAGTAAGTGGCCCTATGTAGAGAAAATGATGGAAGAGAGGTTGTGAATGTGTACGCAACCTGTATGCTTCAGAAAAGGGGGTGCTGATTACCCACATTTGAACTGTCATGTGTGTCTGCTGTTTACTTGTGAAATGATTGCAAGCTTATAGTTCAGGAATACCACTTGTGCAAATATGTCTCATTGCACACTGTGGGCTTGCCCAAATAGTCTACAACAAACAAAATAGATGAGGGTTATATATGCCAGTCTCTGAAAATCAGTACCAACGTGGAAGGACACCAAGGAGCAGTAGTTATATATCCTCTTGGGAGGTTACTTGACCCCACTTGTCCCCTGCAGAGCACACGTGTCACTTCATGACATTGCTGAGTATTAGTGACAGCTTAGGAACTTCTGAATTAGGTCCTCCATAAATTGGACTAGCAAGCTAATTTTGGTTCCTGCATTCCAAATCTTAGTGTAATTTTTCTACTTGCCGTCTCCCTGTGAACACTGAAGGAAGCCCTTACAGCCTGGGCCACTACCTCACAAAAGGCAGTAGATGACTTTGCAGGCATTGCTTAGAGAACCAGGATTGGGGTCTGTCTGGATTAACAGATGTCCTCAGTCCCAATTCCTGGAGTAAACCAAGGAATCCTCCTCAATTTCTTGTGAATCACTGAACCAGACAACCAGATGCCTTTCTCAAGTGTGACCCAGCAAAGTGCTACAACTGAAGTAATTCTGGTAATTTGCAGGTGAGGGAGAAGGCATTTTGGCACCCAGAAGGCAATGGATGGGAACACTCTGTCTTACAAGGAACTTTTACCTGACAGGAGGGACTGGAAAGAACACAGTTGTCTTTTAAAGAGTCTGTGCATGCTTGGCATGGGCATGGTGGTGCACTCCTATAACCCCAGTACTTGAGAGGCTGAGACAGGAGGATCACAGGTTTGTGATAAGCCTTAGCAAATTAACAAGGTCCTCAACAACTTAGTGAGGTCCTGTTTAAAATAAAAAATAAAATAGGGCTATGGGTGTAGTTCAGAGGTAGAATGCCCCTGGGTTCGATCCCCAGTACAGAAGGAAGAAAAGAAAGGGAGAGAGGGAGGGAAGAGAGGAAGGAAGAAAGGAAGGAAGGAAGGAAGGAAGGCCTGCCAGTGTACAAGAATTCAGGAAAACACCCGAATTCCTACTTAGTAGAGTATTGAATACGAGCTTTCTGTAACTCATTCTTAAATCATTGCAGCTTCTCTCAGGTTATTAAGCATAGCAAATGTGTTGCACCATTGTCTTTCTAGCACTGTTCTGGAATAGCTTCTGACAAATTATGTTTTGTGTGATTGACACAGGCTATGCTCTCTTATTCAGTTGGAGCTGTCAGGTTCTTGTTAAAGAGGTTTCTCTTTGAGCCAGGAGATACCAGCCAGTCCAGTATCCTGCTGTTGCTTTCTGGTTTCTCTATGGGCTCTGGACAGCTCCTGGCTATTATAATAAAGGCAGGAGTGATAGCAGGTTGCACTCTTGTGTCCCTGTGCTATTCATCAACTTTTGGCATTGCTCCTACGATACCTCAGGCTGGATTCCCTGGACAGCAAAGTGCAAGGTGTGCTGGCAATGACTTTCGACATGTTTCTGCTTTAGATATATTTTGCTAGCTTGGCAAGTAGAGTGTCCCTGCTTAGGTTATAGTGAAGACCTATAAATCCTCTGCCTAGGTGACCTCTTCCAGCTCTCAGTTCAAACCATCAGATAAAATACACTAGAGCTGAGATGTGCCAAGAGGGAAATCTGGAAATGGAGTCACCAGGACACTACTTTGCAATTTCTGAGTGCACTGAGGAGGGTAAATCCTGGCCAAAGGCTATGCAGAGCTTTAATCGAATACCAGCACAAGCAGCCCACGCACTGCTATCATGAGGGGCTACCAAAGTCAATCTTTCCACAGTGAGCAGCACAGCACTGGGTGAACTTTAGATATGTGTGCTTGGAGGTCCTAGGCTCCATCTAGTATTTCTATTCCTCAGGCAACCAAAGTGAATATACATACACAGGACTTCCTTATGAAACCTGTGGACAACATTGGTAGTAGGATCATGCAAAGTATCAGATGGACACTGGAAAATTGGTAGCTCGAGATTCAAAGTCCCAGCTGGCTTGCTCACTGATTAGTTTGATTTCATGCCTGACATGACCAATTCTTCCAGTGCACATCTACAAATGCTTACTGAGCACCTGGTGGGGAAGGAGGCTTTATGCTCATGGGTTGACAGAAGGAATGGTCCTTGGTCCTTGTCAACTCATAGTCAAGAGAGAACAGGCAGGATCCAAAACAAGCTGTACAGGTCCCTGTGTCTGCAGCTCAGCATCTCCTTGAGCTTCACACCCCAGCGTTTCCTTCCCCTAGGCACCCTGACTGCTCCACCTTTGCTCTTCCCTTCTGCACAATCACCAGGATGGGTTCCAGTGTTGGAATCAAGACAAACTGAGTTTCTGATCATGGCTTAGCATTTAACAGTTGTGACCTTATGTCAAGGACTTGACTTTTTTGAACCCAGGTTTCTGCATCTGTGACACTAGATTTCAAAATCAGATCCTGTTTCATTCTCGAATGAGCATGGTTCATAAGTGGTCACTGGATCAATGCTTGCTTTCTTTCCCTTTCTGCCCACAACCACAGATTGCTGATTCTTTCTGGTCCTCTTGTTCTCTTGATTTCAGGTGTTACAAGATTTCCATTTGTAACAAAGGACTCTTCCATAGTTTTCATTATGCTTGACATATATCGTGTTAACAGAGCAGACAGATAAGAAAAATGATGGATTCATGAACATAAAAATTTTCTGCTTTCTAAAAAAAATATGGCAAGCACCAATGAACATGGTGCTGTGGTGACAGTCTTAAGTGGATTTTGATTTGCAAATCCCATTATTCTTGACTTGAAATATCTTCATCAGTTTCCTTGGATACTTTAAATTGGTTTAAGGTGTACTTTCTGAGTTTTGAGTTTATTACCGTAGTGATATGTATCTTTTAATACTTGTGGTCTTTAATCCTTTTGTACTCTGATCTGGCACAGGCATTAGCTAATGGTAATCCTTAAATGCAGGCACACTGCAATGTTTTAGAACAGTTTATGTTTGTATATTTCGCAGTGTGTGAAACGTTTTACATACTTTGCATCTTGTGCTTGCTTTAGTTAGCTTTTACATCGGTGTGACTAAAATACCCGACAAGCACAACTTAGAGGGGAAAGGTTACTTGGCTCACAGTTTTAAAGGTCAGCCTGCTGCAAGGCAGAGACCAGGGCTTCTTTCTGTTGCCCACTGTGTGTATGTGCATGTATGTGTGTGGCACTAGGGATTGATCCCAGGAGCAGTCTACCTCTGAGCTACATCCTCAACCATTTTTACTTTTTATTTTGAAACAGGGTCTCACTGAGTTGTAGAGGGCCTCACTAAGTGCTAAGGCTGGCGGCAAACCTGCGATCCTCCTGTCTTAGTTTCCCAAGTACTGGGATTGCAGGCATGTGCCACCATACCCAGCTCCAGTGTTTTTAAAAATGTTTACATCCATGTGTCTATATTATTGTTCTATACACTAAGGCTAATGTCCCATATTATCCAACCCAGTTGACTAATTATCAATATTCTGTGTTAGAAGATGCAAACTTTTCAACACTGTTTTTGATCAGTCTGCAGAAAAAGAACAATTTATTTACCCAACCCGAATTAAAGAAAAAGTGCTCTCTTTTAAAGCATTTTTTCTAAAATTTAGATTTAAATTGCTTAATCCCACTGGGCAATTTGAGAGAAATGGAGATTAGGAGAGAGAATAAGTAACATCTTTTTTTTAAGAGTAAAGAAGATGGCATATATTTTAATAAAAATATTCAAGTTTTGACTATAAATATTAGATTTACTTCAAAGTTAGAGAAGAAAATATGTTAATTTTTGTATTTGTGTGTGTATGTCTCTGTGTGTTGAATAAGAATTGCCACATATGGACTCCACAAAAAATGCAGAAAGCATACTTGAAGAAAATACCATGATTGGGAGTACAGTTCAGCGGTAGAACACTTGCCCAGCATGCCTGATGCCCTTGGGACCACATGGAAAAAAGAAAAGAAAGAGATAGGTCAAAGCCAGGTGCTTCCCAAGGCCTGATCCTTTTCTGGGATTAGGTAATATATTGCCACCATGTCCAGCTATGATCTGTGTTCTCAAGATATTAGTGGTGCACACTGTAGTCCCAGTACTTGGGAGGCTGAGACAGCAGGATGACAGGTTTGAAGCCAGCCTCAGCAACTTAGTGAGACCTTGTTTCAAAATCAAAAAGTAAAATGAGGCCGAGGGTGTAGCTCAGAGGTAGAATGCTCCTGCGTCCAATCCCGAGAGAAAGAGAGAGAGAGAGAGAGAGA
>PVLC010021606.1:0-27548 GCA_004027655.1 Graphiurus murinus
TCATTTAGTTTTTATATTATATCCAACTTTTAGTATATAATATTCTGATGTAATCTGAAGCTAAATTAAACTTCAACTAATTTATAAAATATCTATTCTTTCTGTCCATTTAATGAATTTACTTTTATGAGGCAGACAATGTGGTTCCTATAAGTTAGTTAATAGCAGCAATTTTACATCACATGTAGAACCTAGAATTCATGAATATAAGGTAGAAAGAGGACAAGAACATAAACTTTAAAAAGTTAACTGTGTAAAGCAAAAACTAAAACTGTGCCACTTATAGCCTAAAGAGAGAGTGGTGTACATCTACACTGGCCAGGTAGTATTTTAACTATTTAGAGCTTTCTTTTTAGCCATTATAATTAGTAAATTCTAATTATAAATAGCATTGTGATTTTTTTTTCCAGAAATCCAAAGAGTCTGGAAAAGGATATTTTACCTTTTGGTCTACATTACTACTTTTGTAAGGAAGAATTTTCTTATGTCCTCTCTAATAAGTTGATGAGTAAGCTGTTACTAAAGAGAATCACTGGGCAGTGTTGCAAGTACTATGGCAAATGCTACATGCATGAAAAAATCCTGGGCCTGAATTTCCATGATTACTCATCATTCAAGTTGTTTCACTTGCCAGGCTGATTCTGGATCCTACAAATAATCTGAGGACCAAGTACGTTTCCAAAAAACAAACAATGATGTGTGAAAGTATTAAATGCTTAAATCTTAAAAGTTCTTAATTAAAAAAAAAAAAAACACCAAAAAATCTGATCTTGGAAATCAGTCCTGCTTTTCATTCACCAAAGGCTGAATTTGTTAAGGTAGTAGAACTTTTCTAAAGCTAGTAGAACTGTTCTGGTTCTGATCCTAATGAGTCAGTGTGTACCACCTACCTACAGGCAAGAATGGATCTGCTGTGACCCTGAAATACGGTCTGCTCGGACCATATCCCTGATCAGGGACAGAGAAAAAAATGGAAAGAATCCTGAGAGCACTGTGGCATCACCTGGTTAAGAACATCAAGGGGTCCATTGGCCTGGACCTTGTTAAGGAGAGAAACAAGGAATGTGAAAGAAAAAGAAATCAGAAGAGAAAATGACTCTGAGGAGTCCTTCCTCTACTGCCTTATGAAAGGGAAATCCATAGACCTTGAGACAGCATCACACCACAGCAAGAACAAGCAGTCTGAATGCTGGGAACATACAACTAGGAAGGACACTGGAAAGTCACTCTTGTCGCTTTATTTTTAATTAAAAAACTTCATTTTAATTTGAGTAGCCTATTTGGGACCTGATTCATGTTCATGACAAATGAACAAGTAAATTTGACTGACCTGGCTGGACAGGGATCCAAGTTGCACTCCTGAAGCTTGGGTTTCGGTTTGACGTTCTCTGGGTAATAGTGACAGTATTGATCTGCAACCACGCGGTTGCTCCGGAGGTCGTGACACTCTGCCGATGTCAGCTGGTAACCTGCAAGTAGCAAGCCAACCAGGCAAGCTTAAAGGCGCATACCAATGCAATATATCTCTTTATGGGTTTTGGCCATCTTACATGAATGGAAATTATTCCCTCATGCCCCACTCATTTCCAGGAAAAAAAGACACATTATTGGAAGGCTCATTAATTTTTGCAGTCCTGAAAATTCTGTGTTTTTTTTCCTCAAGTAATCCACTCTTTTTAATAATTAAATTATATTACGGGGATTGAGTTACACAGGACATATCTAGATTATAAGACTGTGGTAAAACTGTTTTTATTTATTTTGTATAATGTAAAATATTGCACAGAGTTCTACATCCAAAAAAGGTCATCAGCATTTATTTACTAACCATCCTAGGCAAGGATGCTAAATTGTCTCCCTTGCATCAGGGAAAATAACCCCCCCCCTTTTTTTTTTTTTAAATGTGGTAGTAGGGATTAAACCCAGAGGCGTTCTACCTCCAAGATGTAACCCCCGCCCTTTTTGTTTTTTGGTTTGAAACAAGGTCTTGCTAGGTTGCTGAGGCTAGTAGCAAACCTGCGATCTTCCTCCCAAGCACTGGGATTACAGGCATGAGCCAGTATGCCAGGCTACAGTAAACTCTTGAATAAATTCCAATCTCCTTCCCCTTTCCCTTGGACAATGGAGGACAATAGAATATAGTACAGGATCATGTCCTGCCAGGCACCAGGGAATTCATTTTCACCTAAATTCAACCTGAATAAGGTTGAGCTGAGTAAATGGACAATAAGATCCCAATAATAGTCATGTTTTAGTTATGTTTCTTTACACATATTTCTCGGCCCCATCTAAAATTTTCCACTGCTTAGAGAAGCCCTTTAAAAAAAAGATGCTGAAAAGAAGTTGTCAAGTTATAATTTTATTCATAATATGTTTTATCTTTTCTACCTGTCTCTTTATTGTCCTGTGAATTTCTGGTGGGTGACAATCAAGACTTAGATTCTTGGGATGAAAAATAAATGTACAAGCCGGGCATGGTGGCGCACGCTTGTAATCCCAGCATTTGGGAGGCTGAGACCAGAGGATCTGGGTTCGCGGCCAGCCTCAGCTACTTAGTGAGTCACTCCGCAACTTAGTGAGACCCTGTTTCAAAATAAAGAATAAAAAAAATAGGGCTGGGGGGTATAGCTCAGAGGTAGAATGCCCCTGAGTTCAATCCCCAGTACCGCAAAAAAAAAAAAAAAAAAAAGAAAAAGAAATGTACAGAGAGACTTTAAAAGAAGTTTTGCATCACTCTAACCCTAATCAGCCCCCCAAATAAATTATCTCCCTGGCAGGTAGTTGAGAAGTGTTATTGCTAAATATGTATTAGGAAGCAAGATTTAAATTGTTAAGGGACTTGTAAAAGATTTTAGGAATTCGGAAGGAGGCTTTTAAGCCAGATTTCCTGGCTTGAGGCTGTGTTCTCAGACCACCCACAAAAATTAATTGTTCATTAAAGACTTAAAAAAAGGTCGTTTAAAATTCTACTTGAAAGATGAAAAGTAATGAAAGCAATGGGTAAGAAAGAACATATGTCCTATCAAATTTTCTGCTTTATAAGAAAATCAAGTAGCAAAGTGATATTATAGATATATAAATGTACTTTTATTTTTCAAATCCATTGTATTCCAAAATAGCTAATTTTATGACAGGCTGAACGTTTTATAATTTTCCACATGATACTTTCTACTCAAGGACAGAACTTATTGCATAATAAAATGTGGGCACAAGCAATAAATTACAAGTCTGAGATAATGATCTTTCAAAGCCATCATTTAAACCCATTGCTTCCAAGCTATCACAGAGCATGTGAAGCGCCAAACGAGAATAAGAATGAAGTGGCCAGCGTGGCCAGAAAACCATGTTTCCTGACATTTCACCAGGTGTTTTGGAGCAGTGATTCTTGACACATGGTGAAAGGGTCAATCAGTTGGATCTGGAGCCAGAAATGTAGAAGGGAAACTTAGAGATCGTTTCTTTAGGAAATTTCCAACTGGTCTATAAAGTGAGAGGAAGACTATCTCCACATATCCCACAGCTTCACTTGACAACAGTTTTCTTTTTACCGGGGTTTCCTAACTAAGATTTCCCATGAACAAAGTGTTCAATACCTGGAAACATTTGAAAACCACTGATAGTTCGTGAGTAAGATGTGAGCAAAATGATTCCCAAAGAGACTGGATATATATGAATCAAACACCAGTTGTTGTCAAGGCTACCGAAATTGTACTCTCACAGCAGCTCTATATGAAACTGGTGTAGTGTGCACATAATTGAATTGCCATTTCTCACAAAGCATGGCTTTCATTAGAAAAAAAAGGAAAAAAGTATTTCCTTAGATTTATTTCTTTGAAACTATTTTCTGTGCTAGTCATTAATAGATATGTCAAAACACTGTATGTTTCCATGAAACATCAAAGTAATTGGCAATTTATTTTTAAACAAAGTAATTTTCTATTCAGGACAGATAGAACAACTAGAAAACACTACTCTATTGAAGTGCCTAAAATGCTGAATTGACGGCTATTTAACAACTGAGTTTTAAATGCACTTGATGCCATTCTGACTTACTACTTTTTAGGCTAAAATCCAACACTCCTCTATAGAACCACATTTCTAGTGGTTTGTTCACATTATGCAGAGATAACAGTTAAAGGTGAATTGCATCCTATATTTTATTTTTCAAAAATTGATAATAATTTGTTTCTATTTTGAAGTACCATCTTATCTCTTATCAAATTAAATAGTTCATCCACATAGATATCACTAAAGTCAGCCAATTAACTGGCTTCTACAAAGCTAGAGCTGGAAGATATTTGATGTGCTAATTTTCAGAGGAATATCTGTACAATTTTATACCCATTAAATTAGAAAAACCTACAAAAAAAAATCCGAAAAAGTTTGCAATGAATCCAAAATATTCACACACTGCCTGTTACTTTTCTGGAGAAATTTTGGTAACATATGCCAGTAGCCATATAAATTCTAAAACTCTTTTATCTAGTAATCTCACTGCAGAGTATGTATTCCAAGAAAATAATTTAAAAGGAGAAAACGTTTTAGGTATTAAGTTATTCATTACATTATAATAGTAGAAAGATTTATATGCCATAAATGATCTGCCATAGGGAAATGGCTAAATTATTATAAAATAATTCAGAGCATAGTCACTATAATTATGAAGAGCAGAAAATGGAAAAAAAGAAACACTTTTCCAGTAACACAATTCTGTTCATGGTAAAGATGACATAGAGTGGAGACAGGAATTCATTTCCTAACATTTCAGGAGAGATGCATTTTGATGAATATATAAACCAAATGGCATTCCTTTTTAATGCATGGAAGATGGGGTGAAGCCAAAAAATATCTGACCTTAACTCTAGAATGCAGTGATTTTTTTTTCTGGTAGTAAATTATTTCCTCTAATTAAGTATGCCTGACAGACACTCTTCACTTGATTCCTAAATAAATGACTTCACCTCAACCAAATGGGTGGAAATGCCTCAGGACAACACTGTTGCCAAGTTATGGGCTTTCCATGAAATCAAAGAAAGAAGTAAAGACTATTTCCTCTAATGGGACTCCACTGAAGAAAACATTCCTGCGGCATCTCACGGAGGTGTCTGCCCTACAGCATTTGGCTCCTTGCACAAGTGAGGAGCCACAAAACTCCCATTTCTTCCATGCTGAAGTTGTTCCACCCCTAACAGCCTGAGCCTTTCCTTGCAGAAACCCACAGTGGCTAGGCTCAGTGACACCATTACCTCCTCCACAGGTTGCTGAGCAAGGAAAGAAATCCGTCTCCCTCCACCGGTGGATGATGGGCTGATAGAAGATGAACTGCACTGTGCTGTCCATGGGCCCTGAGTTACGGATCTGTGGGAGACAAGAGGAGAGTGAAGAACACGTGCGACAGGGAGGCCCTGTGCAACTGTGAACAGGACAAATCATAGTATGAACATCTTAGGTGGTGTGAGGGACTGCATCAGGAGAGAAGAGGCTGTAACCATCAGTCATCTGATCACATGACCAATGAATGGGCCCTGTAGGAGTCCTCATCATCCTCCACTGCCTTCGCAGTTTTGTTGCCACACAACAGAGGATGGCAATGTCTCAGTTAGGGATTGCACCACCGCCTTCTCCCAAGCCAGTATTCCCCTCCCTTCCTTTTCTTCCCACCTCTTTGGTATATAGTATATACTGTAATCTGGATATTCAAAGGTAGGCTGGGGTATAGATAATTTCTAAGAAAACAATTATCACTTCTTACTCCAGCTACATCATGAGTAATTAGAGGACTATCAGAGTCCAATGGAATCACACAGCCTACGTCCTTATTAAATGTTTTGACACCTTCCCAGTGTCCCAACTCCCTTTATCTAGGATAAATTGATGGATCTTGCCTTCAGATAATTTTAAAGATGGTCTTATTTCTCTGCTACTGATCTGGACAGGTGGACAAAAATATCTAGGATACAGGAGAAAAGAGGAATACTGGAAAAACTGATAAGTGCTAAACTTTAGGTTGATTTTGGAATGTTCCTCATAAAGACTGGGAGATCTGAGAGGGAAGAGCAGAGAGAGAGGGAAAGAGAGAGCGAGAGAGCTGCAGATTATTTTATATAACACTGCAACTCTGATTCATGGGGCATTCAGGTCTTTTCTAATTACAATAAATAATCATCCAATTCCCTCCCTTAAAACAAACACAGCGGGAGCAGTGCATGGCGGTCTTTCAGAAAGGGGGAGCATCACCTGTAGATCAGTACTTCTTAGTCCTAAGTGTCAGATACAGGGGGACCTAATTGCTACCAGCTCAGGGATATAGTATTAATCACATTCTTTGGAAAGCTCCTCCCCCCCCTCTTCCTCCTCCTCCTCTTCCTTCTTCGTAAGTTCACAAAAGCCCATTTTTCTCTTGAGATGTGTGGTTATCACAGTGGAAAGCATTGGAAAAGTGTTCCCACCAGGACCCGACTTCTCTCCGAGAAAGATCAGAAAGTTCATTTAGACTCAGAGAGGTTTCTTCCTTCACAGATCCCTTTTCGAATGTGAGAAACACTAAGTCCTGGGACTGCGAGAGGAAAGTCATGGCTACTTGGGTCCAAGTGAGCGCAATGAAACATCAGACACCTGGAGAAAGTGGGCAGTGGGAGAGCTCAGCAGGATCAGGCTTGCCTTTCGGTCCAGTTAAACGGCAAAAAGATGGAGCAAGTTCCTTTTCAGCTTCCTGGAAGTTAGCAGTGAAAAGCACCTTCAGCCCTAAGTGAAAGGGATTTGAGGAGGAGTTTTGGTGGTAAGAGGGAGGGTCAGCAAACACCATGCCAAGGAAAGAACACAGCAGCTTCCAAAGAGTCTTGTCCTTAGTGAGTGTCATGAAAATGAGTAGAGTAATCATAAATTCTGAGGCTGTAGGCTTACATTTGAAAAAAAGTTGAAATGAAAAGGGACCTCTTTATTTTAAATAGATAAAAACCAAATCCCTGGCCACATAACCTTGCTTTGCTTCATCCATGTTGATAATATTCTTGCTTTCCTTTATTTATAGTCACATTCTTTCTTAAAAATAATAAGTGTGTATATAGTGGTAGTGGTGGGGGTAGGGGAGAGGAGATCATGGCTGAGCTCTGAGTTTGTGTAAAATCAAAGGAACCAAGGAGAAATTATAAATACATGAAGACATCATCAAGTATACAATGGCTCTCCCAGATAAAGAGCTATAAAAGTGTGTTATTCTTCTCTTTTGAGAAAAGGACAATTTGTGAGCTTCTGGATGTTGCCCAACCAAGTTTCTTTCTCTCACTGATACTGTAGAAACTTCTGCCCTGTGGCAGGCAGGTAGGGGTGTTAGCAGTCACGAGTCCCCCTAACCCCTGGCTACTCTGACAAGGACAGATGAGCAAAAGGGAGTGACAGATGACCCACTACTATGTGTAAGAGCTGGAACCCACAAGTTAGCTGACTTGGTGACAATGCCCTCAGGGTAACAGGATGCCATGACTTGGGAGGGCTGGGAAATGGTGGAAAGAAGTCAGTGTATCTGAGAGGAGGAGAATAAAATGGAAAACAGGCAAATCTGCTTATGCTGGGTCTCAGTCTACTATTTCCCAGTTTGGGGCTGTTGAGGCAGTTGGTGGGTATCCTCACAAACTGGTATAAGAACATTTTAAAATGCTTTTGTTTGAGTTTTCAAAGATATCACATCTTCTTTACAGTACTATGTGTCTATAAAAGTTAATTTTGGTATAATTGTTATTCCTCTGCACATCTCC
Organism: Graphiurus murinus; assembly: GCA_004027655.1. Lineage (NCBI taxonomy): Eukaryota > Metazoa > Chordata > Mammalia > Rodentia > Gliridae > Graphiurus > Graphiurus murinus. The sequence goes on from PVLC010021606.1 coordinate 7,755, forward strand.
TCAATATTCTGTCAACTGCATGGGAACTGGGACCAATTATCCTGCTCACCAGTTTTTCTTTGGAACCATTTACAGTGTTTGTCATGCAGTGGGTGTCCAAATAATTGCTAAGTGAATGAATGCACAAGTGAATAAATGAGGCTTATACTGATCATGGTCCTGTCAAATAGTTTTGGAATTGCAAACTATTATTTGGGATATATTTTTAGAATTATTGCCATATTTTTTATATACACCTGCCAGTTTTCTTGAAGATGTTACTTATGCTTCCACCAGATGATAAATTCATGGAAAGAAGTAGAACTGTTACAAAACCACCTTTTCCCAAGAGTACTTTCCATCTACCTTTGAAGGCAATCTCCTTATGTGGGATTCTATAGTGGAAATGGCTTATAAAAAATGCTAGTTCTTACTGGAAAGAAACATAGATTCAATTATCCCACTATTTGTAATACCTGACAATCTAGCAGCTAGAAATGATTAGATTAGGGATTATTAGATAAAATTGATAAAAATTTGTTATTACTCAACTTTACTTTTGCACCTCTTTCAGAGTTTTCAAATCCTCCTAGAACTCTAGACCTCGGTTTGTAAGATACTGTAGTTCAGCATAAGTCCTTAACTCAAGCTTGCAGGAGAGATGTTGGTTGTGGCTAAAGCTGCCTAGGACCCTGGTAGATAGGTCACTACACTAAAGAGATATCTCTCTGGGAAAAATAGAAGTGTTGTTTGCTAAGGAACAAAGATGATGGGAAAAACTGTCAAGGAAGGAAATATCGAGGGGCAGAGCAGACCAGATCTTGGAGACTATCCTAGGACTCAGATGGAGAAAGAGGACAAAGAAGCAAATGAGCAGAGTAGAGCCAGCTGGGGCAGGACTGCACAGGGATCTGCAACTCTTAGCAGTAAGAAAAGTGAGGATTGGTTCTCTGCTTCTGTATCTTAAAGCTCACTTGTCTCAGAAAGAGGTGTGTGTGTGTGTGTGTGTGTGTGTGTGTGTGTGTGTGTGTGTGTATGTGCACGTGTAAGTGTGTTATTAGGGATTGAACCCAGGGGCATTCTACCTCTGAGCTAAACCCCTAGCTCTATTTTTAAATGTTTTATTTTGAAACTGGGCCTTGCATGTTGACTGGCCTTGAACCTGAAATCCTCCTGTCTTAGCCTCCCAAGTACTGGGATTACAGGCATGTACCACCATACTCAGCTTCAGAAAGCCTCTTAATCACGTTAGCCCCTAGTGAATATCTATGGCTTTTACCACCTGTCCTTTTTATTTTAGTGCTCGGTTATATGCATCATTATTTCAAACTTCTCTATCCAATGCTTTATATCCCAAATGACATTGTGAACTAGGAGAGAACAGAGATCATGTATGATTGTCAGACTGCCCCATGTATCAAGAATCTTCTAAAAGAAGGAAAAAATACATGGAAACTTTATAAACTTGGTTGACAAAGTGAACTCTCATTACTTTACCTACGTTATTTCTTCCTAGGTTCTTTCTCCTAATTCTCCTCAGAGTGAAAACAGCTTTTGGGGTGTGGACTATGTATCAGTTAATGCTAAAAGCTATCCAGGACAAAATACGAAAGCTTTATCTCTGCCTAATGCTCTGATGCAAGTGGAAATATTGGGCTTCCTATTTCCTTAGAGTAATAAAAGTGCTAATTTTTGTGGCACTGTAATCATAGAAATGATACACATTTAAGGTAATGAATTTGTTAATTAGGTAGACTTAACCATTACACATGTACATATCTTTAAAACATGTTTATAATATCAGTGGAAGTGTTTCCTTCATTATGTACCTATGTGAGACTACCAAAGCCTATCTCAATATTCTGTAAGGGGAAGGGGGGTAATGAGGAGGGAGCTGGGGGAAAGCCCACCAAGTGCAGTGTGCATGTATGTCAGCATTAGTATGAACTGCATTATGATGTGAGACTACAATGCACCAATAAAACTATATAAAAAGATCATGTTGCCCTTGATAAAAGCATGCAGTATTATCTGCTAATTAAAAACATTACACACAAATGATGCTTCTTTGGTGACAATGGGGATACGGCCTATCTTCTGAATCAACTCCTTCAAATATAAAGATTTAATGCATTTTGTAAATTGTCCTCTGCAGAAATAACCATTCTCCAGTGATCAGTGCATGAACTGAGAGTTCTCAGCTCTGCATATGCTTAACATTCTCTTTTGGCTGTGTATTTATGCTACATTGGTAGCTTTGATACTCATCCATTTCCTATCAAATCTGGTTTTCTGCCTAAAGTTTTCAAATGGGCAAAGCCAGAACATGTGCAAACAGATCTTATCTGCTCTTCTAAGAAAAGCTAAATTGGAGATTCTAATGAAGAAAGAACCTATGACTAAGACACTCTTCTATCTGGGAATGTCATTATTTTTCATTGAGTTTGTAGCTTCAGAAAAGATTGCACATGGCACAGTAAGAGAGGAGAGAGATACGTCAGCCAGCCAGCCAGCAAATAGATCACTTCTGATGATTAATGTATTGGTAGATGTCATAACCAGTCATCTCTCACACTCATTTATCTTAATGGTTATAGCTGCCAAATTGTTCCTGAGCACACCAGTTCTAAGTACATCAATCTCTGACCATCTCAGATAAGTAGCTTTCTGTAAAAGAGGGTATTATGATTGGTTTGACTGGAAGTAAAAGCTCTTCAAAAAAACAAGAAGAAAGTAATTTGATTCTATATATTTTTAAACACATTATCTCACTTAATGTCTCAAAGGGGCACTAGTGGGAAGGGCAGCACTATAATACTATTTCATAAATAAGTAAGCAAGCTCAGGGTTAAGCAATGTACTCAAGGTCACATACCTAGTAAGCAGCAGAATATGTCAGATTCTAGAGTGCTTATCTATTTTATCACACTACACTAGCATTGCCAAAAATATCTGTACAGCCAATGTATCAAGTATAAATATTTGAAAGATATTCCCATAGGAAGCAAGATGAGAATTTGGTCTAGTTTTAAAAGGTGGTCAGAAAAGGAGATTCCAAAACATTATTTTGGAACCAGTGGCAACAAATAATTCCTTCACTGTGAGAAAAATATCCCCTTCATGTAAAAAAAAGTCTTTTCTTTTTAAAGAAACAAAATTGTATTTTGTTAATAAATCCTATAGAGATATTAACAAATAGCCCTTCTGATTTCTGTGTTTTTTATTTAAAAAGATACTACTTAAATTAATACACAATGTATCCACACACACAAAAAAAATCCTTTGGAATAAGTGAATTCAGTAAAGTTAAAGGAATACAAAGTCAATATACAAAACTCAATACTATTTCTTTTCACTAAATACAAACTATTCAAAAAAGAAGTCAAGCAAACAATCCCATTTACAATAGCTATCTAAAATAAGTTAGAAATAAATTTAACTAAGGAAGCAAAAGGCCTGTATACTAAAATCTATAAAACATTATTGAAAGCAACTGAATAAGATGAAGATAAATGGAATGTTACCCAATTTTCATGGATAAGGAGAATTAATATTGATTAAATGTCTATACTACCTAAAGTGACCAACAGATTCAATGTAAATTCAAAATTTTAAAAATTCCAATGACATTTTTTACAGAATTAAAAAAAAATCCTAAAATAAATGGTGATAAGAATAAAGAAAATGGGAACCCTTGTACTATAACTATTTGAGCCTGAATAGCCAAAGCAATCTTGAGCAGTAAACAACAAAGCTGGAGGCATGATACTACCTGATTTTAAAATCTATGATAAACCTACAGTAATCAGCATGGTACTGGCATAAAAACATGGTTTTTACAGGACAGAATAGAAAGCCCACAAATTAACCCATTTTTTACTGCAGCATTTGTGATAAATTGAGTTTTGGAAAAAATCACCAAGAACACACACTAGGAAAAGGAGAGTCTCTTCAATGAATGGCATTTGGAAAAGTGGATATTCCTAGGCTAATCCACATCTATTTCTAATGAAATATCTACATCTATTTCTAATGAAATTAGACTCATCTCACGTTACACCCACAAACAACTCACATTATAAATAAAAATTAGGACTTGAAACTATAAAAATACTAGAAGAAAACTGGAAAAAGCTTCATGACATTGGTCTGAACAATGATTTTTTTTTTTTAGATGTGATCCCCAAAGGAAAGGCAACAAAAGCAAAAATAGAAAGATGGCTGTATTTCAAACCAAAAAAAAAAAAAATCTGCACAGCAAACAAAATAATCAACAAAGTGAAAAGATAACAATCTAGAAGAACAGGAGAAAATATTTGCAAGCCATATATGTGATAAGGGGTTAATATCCAAAATGTGGAAGGAATACAACTCTGGCTGGGTATGGTGCCACAGGCATGTAATACCAATACTTGGGAAGCTGAGACAGGAGGATGCAGGCTCATGACCAGCCTCATCAACTTAGCAAGGCTCTCTGCAACTTAGTGAGACCCTATTTCCAAGACAAAACAAAACAAAACAAATAGGGCTAGGGGTATAGTTCAGAGGTAGACTATCCCTGGGTTCAATCCCCAGTACCACAAAATAATAAGTAAGTAAATAAAACTCTAAGCAAGAAAGCAAATACCTTGATTTTGAAATGAGCAAGTGATCTGAATATATATTTCTCAAAAGAAAACAAATGGCCAATTGGTATATGAAAAAAATGCTCAAAACTGCAATGAGCTATCACCTCACACCTGTTAGAATGGCTATTACCAAAAAGACAGAAGACAGTATTGATAAGACTGTAGATAAAAGGAAATCCTTATACTGTTGCTGGAAATGTAAATTGGTACCACCATTTAAAAACAGTATGGAGGTCCCTCAAAAAATTAAAATTAGAAATACCATATAATTCAATGATCTCATTCCTGGGTATATATCCAAAGGAAGTGAAATTGGTTACTTGAAGAGATATCTGTTCATTGTAGCATTATTCACAATATCCAAGGTATGGAATCAATCTAAGTGTCTATCAATAGGTGACTTAAGAAAGGTGGTCTATATATAATGGAATACTGTTGACCGTGGAGAAGAATTTTGGTGTTTTTAAAGAAGTATGTTAATGTAAAATTGGTTTGAGACTGATACACTGCCTTTCAAATCTATAAAGAAGATCTGATCAATCAAATATATATATATATATATATATATATGTATATGAAATGCAGACAAGACTACATCTTGAATGATATTAAAAACTGAATTACAAGGGGGTCCACCAAATGCTGTGTGTATGTATGTCAATGTCAACATGATTTACATTATGATGTGAGACTATAATGCACCAATAAAAACATATAAAAAAGCTGAATTACATAGTATGTGGGTATGTTTTAACAATGAAATCATGGAAAGTGAATAATCAAATGCTAATCTTTTATTTTCTTGCAGACAATTAGAGAAGAAAAATTTTATTTTACTAGTAATGACTGGAAAAAAGAAGAGACTTTTATGTTTTCCTAAATTATCTGGGTTATTTTCAAACTTGTATAAGTTATTTTTAAATTGTACATAGAATAAAATAACTTAAATTTATTTGATTTCCAATATTTCCTAATGAAATCATAGAAGAAAATAACATACTTAGAAGCAACACAGAGTTCTGGGCCAGAAGAAAAGAGATGTGATTTCTAGTCCTGGTTTACCATGGGTGTGAGTTTAGGCTAGTCACTCAGTTTTCTTGAAGCTAAGTTTTCTGGTGGGTAAAACAGTTTCCTATTGATCCAGCACTTGCTAGTGGTTAGTGGTTTCTTCTTATGGAAACATGAAGACAAAAACAATGCAGTTCTTTCTCTCCAGAAACACAGAGTAGGGAGATGCAGTGTAAACAGAAATTTGGGGTGGAGTCACAGAATGCTTCTAGGTGGAAGAGATCTTAAGGAACAAAAAGGAACTAGTGAAGAGAATGCAAGAGGAAAGAGGAGAGCACTCCAGGTGGACGGCACTGAATTTTGCAAAGCCATTGAGTTACAGAGGGAAAGTATTGGGGGAACCTTCAAGTCATTCAGCTACCTGAAACAGGAGGGAAAAGTCAAAGGTGATGGTGAAAGGGTAGATAGAATTCAGATTATCCAAAGTCAAAGACTCTGTGCTACAGATTTGCATTTTAAGCCCAAATCAATGAATGGAGATGAGGGCTAGAAAAGATTCTGAAAAGGCAATTTATGATTTTAGAAAATTCATTCTGAAGGCAGCCTAGATAATGGATCAGAGGCAGGAAAATGAATTCAGTGCCCATGGTATCAATTTAGGCAAGAAAATACAAAGGCCTGAACTAGGACAGAGACAGCAAGAATGGATAAGAAAGGAACTGCCTTGAGAGACGGCATAGAGGCAGAACTGACAAGGCTTCATGTTTGACTGGAGGCATATAAGAGAAGGGAATATCAGGGTGAATCAAAGGTTTCTGACTTTCCTGGATAAATAGTGCATTTCTTATCTGGAAGATAAGAAACAAAGAAAAAGGGCCAGAAAAGTTTCAATTTTGTTGAACTCATGGTGTCTAAAGTATCCAAGTGGTGGAGTGCAGAAGGCAACTAGATAGATGAAATGCATTTGCCAATGCTCTGAGCTGTTCAAAGGTACATGCTATTTGAATTCAGTTCCATATTATAAGTATGGGTTTTAACTTTTGCAAAGTCACTAGGGAAATTACTGTTGTATAAATGGTCTGTTCAAAAGTACTCTAAGGGTCAAAGAATAATGACATATCTCACTTCTTTACTGGATTTACTCACTTAACAGAGATTATTTAACTACCTACAGCATCATTTCCACTGTGGGCTATCTCTCTGGTTTGTAGCTTCTTGTTCATGTTCCTGTAGCTGGCATCTGGACTAGATTAAGAAGAGCTACCATGCAGATTGAGACAGAGGACAGTATTCTGGAACCTTTCTTCCATCCAAACTCACTGCCTATCACATTTTCTTATATGCATTCTTACTTTCAGCTGCCATGGGGTCATCAAGACTTAGCTTAAATCAAATGTCCTCTGGCTCCACGTCCCATGGTGAAAAAAAATTTATGAAGTCCTGGACACATTACAAGTTTTACAGCTTTACAGCTGAAATCCTTCAGGTCCTCCTGACCTACTGAAGGAAAAAATATGTTTCATTTTATTGTGATTCCCAAATGTTCTCCCAGTGTGTGCATTTTTCTAACAGAATGTGCATGTTGCTTCCAGCAATGTGTTTTATATTACCTTGAAGGGTAGAGAAGCTCTAATAGAAGGAAACAACTTAGTCTTATTGCCAGGAAAAGAAAAAAACAGAACTTGCCATTGCAAGCATGATTAGTTGACCAAGGCTATGGATAGTCCGTTTGGACTTCTCCTTGATCAAGAACACCCCATATGAATCCATGACTGTATCCTAATTGTTTAGAACCAGTTTATATCCCTTTATTAATGATATGTTGGCCTCTCAGATGGAGTCATTTTATTAATAATATCTACATAAATATTTCTTTAAAAATCACATGTTCTCATTAAGTCCAAGATGTAGTTAGCTCAGCACCCTTGAATTAAACATTTCCTGGATGACAAACAGGCTTTCCAAATGTATACCAAAATGTATAGCAAAACCTAAAGTCTCTCTCTCCGTGGGAGATTATTAGTACCATCAGTTTGGCTGTAGCTTGAAAATAAGATACCTAACTGGGCTCACCTTGACGATGAAGTCGGCTGTCAGTGGTCCAGTCATTCTCAATATCTCTTTGTCTGGAAATTTCTGGAAGTCCACACTAGAATTGTCCACAAGAAAAGAGCCTGTGGAGCTGAGACTGTTTTCTCCTTTAGCCCCCTGGAGGGTTTTGGTTTCCAAATCTGTATAATCAAACACATGAAGAGGAGAGAAAGCTGTTCCTGGGGCTACCATCGACCACGACTAAGTGCAGTTCATGTAACCAAATTTTGAGCTATGTGAGGGAGAAGCACCATTCTTTATATGTCTGACAAAATTGAATTGTGATATAAACAAAATATATAGACATTGCAAGATCATATTGGGGTTTGTGCTGTAAATAAAATTATTTTAAAACTCATTATCCAAGCATTCAAGGCTCCCTGTCAAAAAAATCTTTCACTTTCCCAATAACCTCATTTGGGTACCCACACTTAACTACGACCCCTTTTCTTTGGCTAAATAGCTCCCATATATATCATAGTGATTTCTATCTTGATGGCCCTCAGTTTAGGTGACTCTCTGGCCTTCATTTTGGTCTGTGAGATCCAGGGCACATCTTTGAACTGCTTCAGCACCTGTGTGACTTTATATTCATGTATTAACTTGTGTTTCTTTATATTTTCTGGTTGCTTACTGCACATGTGCTATTGCTCTGAATGAAGAAATTATTGTGGCTTGAAGGTAGGGGCTATCCTTTTTGGTTCTCTCCTTTTTCAAAATAATTTCTGATACTTAATTCAATGTTATGCACAAATGTGGTATTTCATAAGTACTTAAGACAAAAAGAACTTGATTCCTGGAGGATTCAAATCTGAATTTGGCCAACAACACAGTTTATGAATCTTTTGTTGTAGGAATCAAAGCATGTTGAAATGATGGTGTATGTCAGAGAAGACTAAGTGTTCATGTGATTGAATGAGGATCTACAATAATTGTCAGCTACATGAAGAAAGATAGATGGATTAAGGCTAATGGTTTCCAAAACCTGCACAAGAATCTTTGATTTTGGCAGTGACTCCTTGGCAGAAAGAATGTTTGGGTGGGGCTCTGGGTTTCTTAGCCCAATTTCAATCAGAATGGATTCAGTCATATATTTTGCAGATTGGGGTTCCAGGTTAAAAACAACTTTAAGGTCTCTGGAGATAACAAAGTGCCTAAAGTATTTGCACTGTATTATTCTAAATGTGGTCTACTTCGAGTTCTTTACTATAAGGAATACCAACAGGTGAAGAATGTTGGTCTTCAATTCAGTGCAGAGAGACCCTCAGAAGAGGTCTGTGGAACCTTTCTTACAGAGTACGTCAGGGTTTACCTCCTGCCCCAGTGCAGGAGAACTGGGATAGATTCAGGGGGTGCTAGAGTGGGGGAGTCACAGTTATCTTCAGTAGAGGAAAGCAACAATGCTGGATCTCTTTCCTCCAGCCCTCATTTTGCATGCTGCGTTACATGCAGGTGCAGAAATAGCTCCAGCATATGAACCAACTTAGTTTTAGAAAAGTCCTGGAGATCTAGACCTGACTCTGAGCATCTGATTCAGTTTTATCATGAGGTCTTCAGTTGCCCTTCTCAAACTACTTCTGATTAAAGTTGAGCTGGGGCTGGATCATATCACCTCGTCATGTTCTGATTTGTCATTAAATATTTAAAGCTGGTCCCATACTGAACCAGTTTCTGGGAGTGAAGGGCAAAAGAGCTGTAGGAGAAATAGGGCATCATTTACATTCAGTTTGCTGAATTGCATGCCAAATTAAAAAATTAAAACAAAACAAACAATTCTTTAGCTACATTTATGCTACCAAAATATGTTTATTGAGGGGGGACAGATCCTATATTGCTTCTCCTCATTTATGAATATCATTTGCAGCTTTACCTATCAAGTCCTTGAGGTGATTAAACCAAATAAGGCCAATTTTTTCATTTCTTAGTGATAACATAATTAGGAAACATAGGAGAATAATATATTTATAAAAATAAAGCTTTGTTTTAAATATTTCTTCTGCAATGAGCAGTCATTCCCCCACTTGGTGATGACCTTGGCCTGAATATTTTATTTCAGTCTCTGTCATTGCTTGTAAAAATACTAATTTTAGAATGGAGTTTTTAGACCAGAAGTTAGTTAGCTCTGTTCAGTCCTCAAGGGGAAAAACAAATCATATGAATGGTAACGGTGTGCTCATATATATTATCTTTTGACATGTGAACACTATATTTTATGGTGTGGTTCAGGATTAGAAAAGATCTTGGATCCGTATAAAGTAACTTCTAAGTGCTTTGGGGGTTTGCCTAAGCTGTACTTCACTTATTCTTTTTTTTCACATGACCCTTCAGATCTCACCATTTTGATGAAAAGAATTTATTTTTACTTTTAGAAAGACTTTAGTATGCTACATTAACTTTCATAGTCTCTGATTTGCTTTCCTCTTGTTTATCTCTCTAGCATGATTTCATTTATAATCCAACTGCCAAAAAATAGTGCTTGCTACCTTGCTGGCTTCGTAGGCATGTGTGTGGGAGAGGAGAAGGGGAGAAGATGATAGATGGCATTGTGGGAATCTAGGAACAATCAGACTGGAGGCGATTAGAATGCTCAAGGGACCAACTGAATTGAAACTAAATTTCATAGAAAATGCTAGCATATCCTCTCCCATCTTCACCTTTGTTTACAGCCTATCATTTTCTGCTTGTAATTTATACCTCTACATCTAAGTAGCACTAAACAGTAATAAATGATGGGGATGTGTATTACTGCCTTGGCATGATTGGAGATCAATTTTTGCACCAATCCTGCAGGGGCCAACCTACCATTTGATCTTTAGGGTTCTGACTACCTTCTAATACTGAATTCTAAGATATAGGCCCCAAATTAGTAATAGGATAATTATATCACAATTGTTTTATTTAAATGCCATCATGCTAAGGTTGTTTGATATTTTCATATTTCTCTGAATTAAGTAATGAAATATGAGATTAGGAAGAAAATGAAAAAAAAATGGAGAGGGAAGATAAGGAGGAATGAAGGAGGGTGGAAGGAGGAAGAAGAAGGAAAAGTGAGATTGGGAGAGAAAAAAGAGAGAGAATGAGATAAATATTCACTAAAGCATAACCATGTGCTTAACTCATGACCAACCCCCTGGGACCATCTATTTTACGTTTTTCAGGATGACTGTGGTTAGAGATAGTTACCACAGGGGCTGCTGCCATATCATCAAGCAGCTGAAAGATAAACAAAAGCACTCAAAATATCATACTATGATAGAGTGGAAAGATTTGTACTCTAGTGTTTTAATCCCTTCTGGGAACAAAAATAATTAATAATGACTAAAATTCCCAGTCTTTCTCCCCCTCCCCCCAAAACAGTGGAGTTTACTTACACAAGTGGTCAGGTCCTTTTAAGACAAGGCGAATATGTCTGCTTCCATAGGGAATGGCAACCACAGTATCATCCACTAGAGAGAAACAAAGCAAAGCCTTAAAAACACATAATTTGACCCAACATTGATTGCTTCCCATACAAAGGCAGTGACTTAACACACCTCAAAAACTGACATTCGGCTTTGTGTTTGAAATATGAAGCTCATTGTATAGAAATTTAAACTTCTACTTTCTTAAAAATAAAATATGCCACAGAAGGTAGTCATTGATTAATTTAGGGGAAATAAGACCTTTGAAAGAAAATACAAATTTTGACATGTTGAAAAAAATTTGATTTTTAAGTTTTTCTTTTTTCTTTTTTTTTTTTTTTTTTGTGGTACTGGGGATGGAACTCAGGAGCATTACCCCCAGCCCTATTTTTTATTCTTTTTTTTGAAATAGGGTCTCACTAAGTTGCGGAGTGCCTCACTAGGTAGCTGAGGCTGGCTGCAAACCCAGATCCTCCGGTCTCAGCCTCCCAAATGCTGGGATTACAAGGGTGCGCCACCACACCCGGCTTTAAGTTTTTGTTTTTTATTTAAAAAAACTAGTATTATCAGATTTCCTTGGATTAGAGCATTTGCATTGAATTAAAAGTAAAACAAATTGCAATGTCCAAAGTATGCATTTATTATATCAGAATTGGTATTTCTCTCTGGCAGAGTGTCTGGGCTAAGCAGAACAAATAGAAGGAGGAAAAGATACACTTGTTTGTGCTTTAAATCCCTCAAGGGCAGAAATCACACCTCTAGCTCTTCTATCTAGTTCTTCATACTATATCTACCTAATATTACATATTGTGAATGTCCCAAAAAATGGTTATTAACATATAAGGGTATATGAGGTTTCTTCTCTTTCCGTTTTTTTTTTTATCTTTAGCTAAAAATAGTTAGCTTTTAAAACTAGAGGTATATTACGAGCACCCCAAATACACCACAGGCACTGTCATTCTGAGATACATTTGTGACAATACCATGTATTTGCATGGTGCTGTGGAGTTTCATTTTACCTCAATTACACAACTTACTCCTTCACTCAGGACTCGTGAGTCAGCATAGAGGATTTAGTGATGAAGGCATACAGTCCCTGCCCAGTTTAATGAGCCATCCAAGATCAAATGCTTAGGAAGGCACTCCAGAAGATAAGAAAGGTGCATTCATACCAGCTCTCTGGCATATTCAGAAGCTCTGTTCCTACATATCTTCCCAATATTATACATTATCATCTTACCATTGGAAGAAATTAATTTAAATAAAAGAATCCCCAAAGTCACTCATATTCTCTGATCCTTAACATTATCTTTGGGAGAACTTTGTTTAAATAAGTGAATGTCAGAAGTTATCTAACTTCTCTTATCCTCAGTTTCTCCATTTGTAAAACAAAGAAAGCAATGATGCCTTGTAATACTGTTGTGAAGAGGTATAAATACAGACAGGTATAGACACATAGATATATTGCCTGGAACACAGTCGGTATACTGCAAATTTTATTTTTCTCCCTAAGAATAGGGACTGAAAGACTGTTTGTTTATTGTGTTTTTAAACACTCCAAGGCCCCCTGACACATTGCCTGCTAATTCAGGAAGGAGAATCCCATGTCCTAATTCCTGCCCTGAAGAGGTTACATTTTTTGAGTTCTCTACAACATTAAATATTCTACTCACACTACAACCTTATAGCCGTTTTTAATGTCATGCATTGTTGAAGAAAAGGCTGAATTTCAGATAGCTGAGCCTTTGTGGCATGTAAAAAAAAAAATGAAAGGGGGAATATATAGGAAAGGAACTAAAAAATGTAAGACTAGGTCCAGAGCCTTACATGCCTTGCATAAAGACATGAATTTCTTAAGTTTGCAAAAGAAATTCAAAGCAGTGAAAACAATGGGATTTCTAGAAATAGAAAGTCTTTGTTTATCCACAGGTCAAATAAAGTACAAGTAAGAGGGAGGCTTTCTGCTTGGCCCTGCAATGCTCAGCAGCAGTCTTCTGACCCACACACGACTTGGGCAGCCTTGCTCTTGCTTTGTTGAGAAGTAATACATTCCACACGCTGAGGCATTAACCCTAGCTTTTGGCTGCTGGGGTAACATTTGTCTGTTACAGGAAGATGACAGGAGCAGGAACTTAGAAGGTTGGAAGAGAGCAGAGAAAGTGGATCAGGCAAAAGCAGACTATCTTCTGACACCCCTGAACTTTCCTAATCAAAGGGGAAAGTGGAGCAGCTCAGGTTAGTGTAAACCAGAGGGTTGCAATATGCAGCACAGAGGGAGAGTCACAGCCTACTCTTCTACTGTAGAAAGGTCTGACGGACTCCTAGCATATCATCAGGAAGTCAGTAAATCCATTACTCTATTCTACACATTGTTTTTAAGTGTCTCAGTGTCATGCTCTATGTTAGGGACAAAGAATTCAAAGAAGACAAAGCATCATCTCCACAAGATAATCTCTGAGAAAGGAACCTAAGAAAAAAATATGTAGGAAAATCCTTCATGCTATATCCTGCTCATGGAAATTCCCAAAGCACATTACTTGGTTTCTTAGGAGCCCTGAAGCAAAGAAGCCCATTGCACTCCATTTAACCCCGGGTATACCCACTGTGTTTATCTAGGGGAACTTTCTTATATAGCAACTATTAACATCACTAGGTATACCTCAGAACATAATTTCAGAAATGGTGCTTTTAATTCGACAGAAGGAAAAATAGGAAAAAAAGGTGATAAAAAGTCACTCTTTGAGGTGTGTGTGTGTGTGTGTGTGTGTGTGTGTGTGTGTGATGTGTGTACATCATATAGAACCCAGGGGCATTCTACCTGTGCCTAACATTCCCAGTCCTATTTTATTTTTTGTTTGAAAACAGCATCTCATTAAGTTGCTGAGAGTCTTGCTAAGATGTGAGGTTGGCCTTGAATCTTGTGTTTTTCCTGGCTCAGCCTTCCAAGTACTGGGATTATAAGCATGCACCACCACGCCTGGCTGAGTTGTACATGTACTAATGATTATCCCATTTGACAATAAATTCTTGGGGATTTGGGACAGATTGGGGATTCTTCTGCTTGGCATCAATTACAGAATTGTACATAGAGATGTTTAAGAATTCCATAATGCGCGAATGACTTGGTGTATTGCAACACCAGCTTCCTCGGTGATCAATGCCATGGCTATGGCTGGTAGGGCAGGCGGTCACTTCCTCTCTTGCATGTGTGCATTCCTGAATGCCCTTTCCTACAAAGGCACACTGTTCTATGAGCAAGCGAATCTGCCCTAATCTTTTCTGGCTTCATTGACAGAACCATGATGCCAGTCTTCAGGACTTATTAATCAACAACTCTAAAAAGTCTGTGTCAGACATTAGATAACCTCTTTCTCAGTTAAATGGACAAGCTCTCCATGGAAATGATACATTCTGTGATTTTACCTGTATGAATTATAAATGCCCTTTCTCAAGAAAATCATTACCAAGGATTGTAGCTAAAATGTTCTATGTAGCTAAAAAAATCTCTGGATATGGTGGCACATGCCAGTAATCTCAGTACTTGGGAGGCTGAGACAGGAGGATCCCAGGTTTGAGGATAGCCTCAGAAACATAGTGAGACTTTCAGTAACCTAGTGAGGCCCTGCTTCAAAAATAAAAAATAAAAAGGGCTGGTGGTGTAGATCAGAGGTAGAGTGCCTCTGGGTTCAATATCCAGTACCAAAACAACATCAACAACAAAAAATGGAAAAAAGAAAAAAAAACTGTCAATGTTTGTATACCAAACATTCATATCTTTGTATATAGAACTTTTTGATTTTTAAGTTTTGTCATATGTGTATATTTTGTGTGATTTACTGGTATATCAGAGACAAGTGATAATGCTAAAATTAATTTTGAAAAAAAAGAATCTCCTATTCTGATATCTGAGTTTATCTTATTTTTAGATCTGTTACACATTTGTGTTTTTAAAGAATCTTCCCTCTAAACCTATGGGGCTAATCCTTAATTTATTTTTTAAAAAGAAAGGGCTATCGTTGTTAAAAAATTGGCTACATATAAAACTATTTTGCCCAATACTGAGGAGGTTTTAATGGCATACTTTATAATTTTATGCCAATATTACTACTCTTAAAATACATCCAATAGCCAAGCACAGTGGTATGTGCCTGTAATCTTAGCTATTTGAGAGGCTGAAGCAGGCTGAGCAACTTTGTGAGTCTATGACTCAAAGTAAAAATAACAGAAGGGGAGAGGGGAGTGTGTGTGTGTGTGTGTGTGTGTGTGTGTGTGTGTGTGTGCATGTACACGCACATTTCCATGACATATCCAAATCCAATAAAAAAAAAAGAGGTAAGCATCTGAGCCTTTCAGTTTCCCTCCAGCTTGTCAGTAATTGCATAATGGAACACATGTTCTCTACAGGGCAAACAAGGTGCTTCCTTCATCCTCAGCTGGAGAGCTTCCTCCTTCTAGTTACTTATGCCAAATACTTTGGAGCATCCTTGAATGCATCTTTGTATCTTACTCAGTTAGGAAGTCCTATTTTCAAAATACCCTGTTTAATCAATTCTAAGAGGAACTAGTTCTCATCTTTTAACATATATGAAATAAGAATACTTATCACAACAAAAGAGTGTCTTAAATTCTCTTAACATACAAGCAGTAATCAGCTACAGCTATCTTTGCACAGGTGCTAACATCAATATAGCTAGTATCAAACTTGCAAAATGTCTGTCAGCAGCTTGGAAGAAAATTCCAAAACAACAGTGGAACTCATTTACTTAACCTCTGGGTATCAAGTGATTGTGGGGGGTTTGTTGAGGGAAAGGAAGTGGAGGCACTTAACAACATTCCGATTATAAAGGTTTGGATCTGTATTTTTGCCCCTAGCCCTCACAGAAACAAAGCAGCAATGTTGGAAGCAGGGGCTTGGTTGCTAATAAGGGGTCCCAGGGGTGCAGCCTTGGGATTACATGTGGTTCCTCTTCCCCTCACTCTCTCTCTCTTGCTTCTGACCTCCACGATATGAGAGTGAACCCTTGCCCTTTCCATCTCCTTGCTCCCCAAAGCCATACCAAGACCCGCTGGCTCAGGCGTCACATGAACTTCACCCCAAATCTCCAAAGAAAACTAAGCCAATAAATCTTCCTTCCTCTAAGTTATGTCGTTAGTCTTTTAGATTATGGCAGTGAGAATGTGGACGAAGACACCCACAGGAGTCAAAAGCTGTTTAGCTCAACGTAATTGCAAAGATTATCCCAGCACCAAGACTTTTGCTTCTGGCCGTGATGACATAACAGGACCAAATTTAACAACCTGCCTAAAACAACCAAAAAGTCAGACAACATAATCATGTTTTTGAGACACTGGACATCAGGCAAAGAAGGACAGCAATTTCTGAAAGTCAGGGGAAAAAATGAGTAAGTCTTAATGCTGCCTGAGATTATTACCTTGGATGAGTTTCCTGGCTATGGCTTTAGAAGTGAAAACTGGTAGAAGTTGGTAGATTCCCTGACTTCAGAAGATAAAGCCAGGAGTCCACGGAACCAAAGCAGTTAGAATTTGTAGGACAAAATACCAGAAAAGAGAGAGCTATAGAGAAAGATAACTCTGGAGACCTAAGATGGTTTCCTTTAAGTACCCAGTAGCATACTGATCAATACACAAATGTAAAAAAACTATATCAGACTGGGGAAAAATCTATAAGGAAGACTATATGACATTCATACAGGACTGAGCATAGTGTGTTATAACATCAGGCAGACTTGAAAACTTCACAGTTCATGGAACACTGAATATTTAGAAGGGCCTTGCCTCAGTAGAAGGGCATAATTCTAGGCTAAACATGACTTTGGTAACCCCTACCAAATTTTTTTTTTTTTTTTTTTTTTTTTTTGCGGTACTGGGGATTGAACTCAGGGGCATTCTACCTCCGAGCTACACCCCCAGCCCTATTTTTTATTCTTTATTTTGAAACTGAGTCTCACTAAGTTGCGGAGTGCCTCAGTAGGTAGCTGAGGCTGGCCGTGAACCCGGATCCTCCGGTCTCAGCCTCCCGAATGCTGGGATTACAAGCGTCCCCTACCAAATTTTAAGACTCAAAATTATCAAACTGAATTCAAGTAACTTCACATCTCCCAGAACAAAGTTCAAGAATATTTATAAGGATGCAAAAATGTCTAGTACCCAGCAAAGGAAAATTTGCAGTGGCTGACATCCAATCAAAAGTTACTAGGCATGAAAACTGTCCCTCCCCAAATATAGTCTACACTACAGTGAAATATCAATCAAAACACACAATGGGCATTAAAATAGTTACTATAGCTATATTCCATTAATAAGGAATAATAAAGGAATCTTCAAAATCACAAGTTTTCTCCAGTGAGTGCTGTCAAGGATTTAAAGAATAAATAACATCAATTCTATACAATCACTCAGAGAAAATAGAAGATAGGGACTCGTTTTACAATCCATTATATGAGGCAAACATTATGCTGATACCCAGCCAAACCAAGAGAGTACTAAAATAAATAAGCAAACAAAAAATATAGACCATGTATCTCATTAACATCCTTCAACACAATTCTGGCAAATCAAACCAGCAATCTATGTAAAGAATAGCAATGACTAAGTACAATTTATCCCATTATATCACCATGACCAGGTAGGATTTATCCAAGGAATGGAAGGATATGTCTTTGTTTGAAAACCAATTAATGTAGTCCCTCACAATAAGAGGCCAAAGAAGAATCACCCCCCATGATCATATCAATTGAGGCAGAAAGATAATTTGATAAAATTCAACACCCATTCATGATAATAACTAAATAAACTAGGAAAAGAAGGGAACTTCCTCTGATAATGAGCATATATAAAACAAAACAAAAAATCCTACAGCTAACATCATACTCAATGGTGAGAAATGGAATGCTTTCTTCTTAAGATACTGATACACAATCAAACCAAGACAGCACTGAAGTAAATAAACAAACAAACAAAAACTATAGACCAGTGTATCTGATTAAGTGATTAAAAATGTCCATTCTCACTCTTCCTGTTTATGTAGTGTATGCCCTAGTCATACAATAATGCTAGAAAAAGAAATAAGTGGCTTACAAATGAAAAGGAAAAAGCAAAACCATCCTTATTTGTGAACAACATGATTGATTATATTTGTAGAATTATCCCAATAACCTACCAAAACACTGGTAGGGCTATTAGGAAGTTTGTAAAATACTTGGGCCACACACAAAATACAGTCATGTTTCTATAAACTAGCAATATATGATTGGAATTGAAATAAAAAAATGCAATGCCATTTGCAATATAGGATCTATATGCTGAAAAATAATAGGGACTAAGGAAAAAAAATAAAAAACAAAGAAGACCTAAAAAAAATGGCAAGGCATGAACAGAAATGATTTAACATAGTAAAGATGTCAATTACTCCCTTCCCTACAAATCAGTCTATAGAATTAACATAATTCTAGTCAGAATTCCAAAAAGAATTTTTTTTTGTAGCTATGGATAATCACATTGTAAAATTTATATGAAAAGGAAAAGAACCAAAAGAGAATAGCCAAAATTAGTTGCAAAGCAATATGAAGTTGTTGGAACTACATATTTGATGTTAAGACTTACTTTAAAACTACAGTAATCCAGACAGTGACCCAGTAGTATTGGTGAAGGGGTAGACACAAAAATTGGAATAGAGTCCACAAATAGATACACAGAAATGGCCAACTAAATTCTGACAAAGATTTAAAGGTAATTAAGAGGAGAGAAGGCTGTATTTTCAGCATGTGCCAACAGATCCAAGGCTGGGGTGGTAGCATCCATGATTTCTTGTCTCATTCAGATTAAGATCCACCTTACACAACTCTACAACGTCCATGCCGTTCTTCACCCTGCCTCACAATCTTCTTGCCTCCTCATTTCCTTTAGTCCTTTTTGCAACTCACTTTCATTTTAGTCTGACCGGCTTCTTTGTTCTTGGTGAAATATGTCACAGGTGCACATACCTTATTAGGACCTTTGCTTTTCTGTCTGCCACAAAGTCTCTTTCCCCTGACTTTTGCATTATGCTCTCCTCTCCCCTCCATCAAACCTTGCTCACATGCTCTTTTCTTAGTGAATCCTTTCCTTAGTAACCTATTAAAAATCACAACTCCTGTCCAACACCCTTGGCTGGTATCCCATCCCTATCTCATGTTCTTCCCTGCTTGGCTTTTTCATGGCTCCTATCACTTTATGACATAGTTCATTTTATCTGTTTCATCTGTCTCCCTATCACACTAGTACATAAATTTCATGCAAAGTAGAATTTTGTCTGTTTGGTTCTTTGCTGTGTTTCTAGCACCTAGAATAGTTCCTCAGCACACAGCAGGTGCGCAGTAAGTACTAGCTGTTAGACGAGTGGATATATATCCTCAAGTGGCTTGTGGTTAGGCAGAAATTTCTGTTCTGTTTTGTTCTTTCTTGAAAAAAAATCATATGTAGCCAGGTGTGGTGGCACACACCTGTAATTCCAGTACTTGGGAGGCTGAGACAGGAGGATCACAGGTTTGAGGACAGCCTCAATAACTTAGTGAAGCCCTCAGCAACCCAGTGAGATCCTGTTTCAAAATACAAAATAAAAAGGGCTGGGGGCATAGCTTGGAGGTAGAATGCCAATGGATTAAATCTCCAGTACCAAAACTCCCCCC
>PVLC010021607.1:0-27740 GCA_004027655.1 Graphiurus murinus
TTCACTGTGCACTAGCCAATCAATGTAAAGATCACGAATCCACCCCCCTTTTGTGTATATAATGTTAATGATCACTAGTTTCGGGGTCTCTGCCGGTCCCGCTGTTGTTTGGGGCATGGCGGGGGCCCAGATTCGAATCTGAAATAAATTTTGTTCGCAACTCCCCGCTGGTCCTTCCGTGAGTTACTCGCTAACAATAACCTGGCGTGTACTCCATGTCTATATACATTAGCAGGCAAGACATTGTTAGAGCAGATGTAGGAGATGTAACTTAGTGCAGTGCAGGGTCTGGCAGTTGAGGGCAGCAAGTTTCTGCCTGTTAATCACTGGCAGGTGAGCAGGTAGAGTGACCTGGTGACATGCTAAACACCAGCATTTGATTAGTGTTATAGAGCAATAAAAGAGATTATGGTCAGCTGGGATCCACCCCTCCCCCAAGTGGTACTCCACAGGGTCCAGAAAACTGGGCCCCAACTGCTGATGACATCAGATGTTTCTTAAATGGAAGATAAACCATTTTCACTCACAGTCAGAGATGAGGCTTAGAATGGAAATAGCTGAGGGAGAAACACGGCAGAGTCTCAGCTCCCTGGTACCTGAGGGAGGCTCAGTCTCGTAGCATCCTCTAAGTCTGATACCCAGTCAGCCTTTAATAGGAGGGAGAGGGATGCAAACAGCATCCTTTTCCTAAATCCAGAGCCAAGCAGCAGAATCTCAAATCCAGAATCAAGGTTAGGAAGGCAAGAGAACCTCTGTGCTGGGAGGATCTGTTGGGCTCCACTCACAAAGGTGCTAGGTCCTCCTACTTGTTCTTGCCCCAGATCTGAGTTGTATATACTTGAAGGTTCTTTCCCAAGCCTGGACCCCCTTGGCCTTCACATTCTCTTTAGAATGGCCAGAAGAGGCTGGGGCCCATCAAACACTGCTCTCAAAAGCGGAGCAGGTGAAAGTCTATTAAGGAGATGTCAACAAATATTGAGCCTCTAATATAGCTTCATTATATTGCTGTAGGCTTATTCCACTACTCAGAGACCAATTGCGTATGGAACCAAATATATTATCTTCTCTTCATGATTTCTAGGACAATAGTTTCTAAATTTTTGGATTTTGTGTTCTTGTAAATTTTTTAAATAAAGTTGGTAAATTAAAACAAAGTAGAGCAGGTGGAAAATAAAACACAGAAAATATGAGACTGTTTCTTTTTCTTTTTTTTCTGTGTGTGTGTGTTAGTGGGGATTCTACCTCTGAATTATATACCAGCCCAATTTCCTTTTTTTAAATTTTAATGTGCTTTTATTGGTGCACTCTAGCCTCACATCATAATGTAAATCATGATGACAGTGACATACATGCACACAGCACTTGGTGCCCCCTCACTGCCTCCCCATCTTCCTCCTTCCCCATACAGAGTACTGAGATTGACATTGGTATTGTCACAATGTACACATAGTTGATAATAGTATTTCCATTAATGAACCTCAGTTTTCCCCCTCCCCTTCCCTTAGACCACTTTCTTGGCTCCAGTGACGTTTCTCCTCCATTTTCTGGAGTCCCTCTGGTATCCCGGTTACTGGTTACTCCCTAGCTTGCACATATTAGAGAAAACATATGTGCCTTCACTTTCTGTGACTGGCTATCTCATTTAACACAATGTTCTCCAGGTCTTTCCATTTTCTTGCAAATGACATTATTTTATTCTTCTTTATTGCTGAGTAGAATTCCGTTGTGTGTATTTCCCATAATTTTGTAATCTATTCATCTGTTGATGGATACCTGGGCTGGTTCCATAATTTGATTATTATGAATTATGCTGCTATGAACATAGGTATGCATATATTACTGCAGTTCTCTGGTTTCAACCCTTTGTAAAGATATCCAGGAGTGGTATAGCTGGATCATATGGTGGATCCATTCCCAGTTTTCTAAGGAATCTCCACAGTGATCTCCATAGTGACTGAAATAGTTTGCAATCCCACCAACAGAGTAGAAAAGTTCCTATTTCCCCACATCTTTGCCAACACATATTGTCACTTGACTTCTTGATAATTGCCATTCTGATTGGGGTTAGTTAGAATCTCAATGTAGTTTTGATTTGCATCTCCCTAATTGCTAATGTTGTTGAACATTTTTTCATGTATCTATTGGCCATTTGTATCTCTTCTTTTGTGAAGTGTCTATTCCATTTAGTTGCCTACTTCTTAATTGGGTTTTTTGGTTTTTTTAGTATAAAGTCTTTTAAGTTCTTTGTATATTCTAGATATTAATCTTCTGTCAGAGGGATAGCTGGTAAAGATCTTCTCCCATTCCATAGGCTTTCTCTTTAGATTCTTGATAGTTTCCTTTGATGTGCAAAAACTTTTTAGTTTAATGCCATGCCACTTATTCATTCTTGTTTTAATTTCCTGAGCTTTGAGGGTATTGATGAGGAAGTTTCAACCTGTACCTATATGTTGGAGTGTTTTGTGTGTTTGTTGTTTTTTTTTTTTAAATTTTGAAACAGGGTTTTGCTAAGTAGCTGAGGGCCTCATTAAGTTGCTGAGGCTGGCCTGGAATCCATGGTCCTTCTGTCTTAACTTTCCAAGTACTGGAATTACAAGTTATTTTATTTTTAATTGACATAATAATTGCACAAATTTATGGGCTACAATGTGGTATATATGTATATCAGTGCATGTATGCATCACATAATGATCAAATCAGAGTAATTTGCACATCTGTCACCTCAAATTCAAAATCCTCTCTTCTACTTATTTTGAAATATGCAATATATTAGTATTGGCTATCCTCATCCTACTGTGCAATAGGACACTGGAATTTATTTCTCCTTACCCAACAACTATACATTTGTACTAAAATAGCCTGTTTTCAAAGATTGAGCTAGTTATCTTCCAGCACCAAAGACCTGGCACAAAGGAGGCTAGCCTGTCTGGGTTCTTGTCCCAGCTCTTGGCATACTTACCCATTAAGGTCGAGGCCCAGAGAAGAGAACCAAAACCCTGTTCTCTGTCCTGTCTTAGGCTCTCCCTCCAAATTCCAGGATCAAATTTGAGACATGAGTTCCTTCTCTTGATGCCTGACCCACACACACACCACCAATGACTTTCTCCAATGAGCCCTCCACCCTTATATGTGAAGAGGGGCTCTGAGCCCAGTACAAGGTGTGCACATCTAGAACACATGACCAGAGTTGCATCATGCAATGAGAGATGCATATCATGCAAGCACATGCTCATGCAGATCCCAACACATTTGGAGGTAGAGAGGAAAGAAACAAAAAAAATCTCAGAAAGCTGGGGCCACCCAAGAAATTAAGGTCACCTGCTTTGCCATCCTGCCCCAGGCATCCTCCACATTTATGATATTTGAGCTGGTAACCTGAGGACTCGAACTGAGAGGCCCTGTCTTTAAAGTGGTCACAGGAATCTGGAAAACAAGTAGCAACTCCATTTTAATGGTTTTTCGTGGGAAAGAAGCCAGCCAGGCTGCCAGCTCTTCTCCCTCAGTGTGTCCCTGGGTCAGGTTTCCCCTCTTCAGAAGGGACCCACCCTCTCTGGAGAGCCGGTAGGTCCAGTTCTTTTTTTCCCTTCTGAGAGTTTATGTGTAAAACAAGGCAGCCTCTCACTCCTCACCCCCATCTGTTTGTTTGTTTCTTGTGCCTTTATGGAGCTGTCACTGGCTCCCAGGGGGCCAGTGTTTTCGTGTTCCGATCTCCCTCTGCCAGCTCTGCCATCCTCACCACACCCATCTTCATAATGGGCCTCAACTTGCCATTGTCCAAACATGAGCTCCTGACCTAAAAACTCAACTTGATGATTTAATGCATGTGGTTTTTCCCCTAAGAAAATTTATCTGATTTGGGCCCTGTTTTAGTTTGTCTTTATGCTTGCATGTTATGTTCTTATATTAATCATCCTTCTTACTCCTTTAGCGTCGGTTTACATCAGGCATGCTTTGTTTAAAGACATCTTAGTGATTTAGTCTGAATACTAATATTTCAAATAGCCATGAACAATCTTTTCTAAATGGGTTGGGAATTTTCAGTTAGCCAGGTAAGGTATTGAGGAGAAAATATCTTCCTATAATTTGTGAGCTTCTCTTCGTTTTTCTTTTCTCTCTCCTTCCTCCCTGCCTCGCTCCTTCCTTTCTTTCCTTCCTTCCTTCCTTCCTTCCTTCCTCCCTCCCTCCCTCCCTCCCCCCCTCCCTCCCTCTCTCTCTCTCTCTCTCTCTCTCTCTCTCTCTCTCTCTCTCTCTCTCTTTCTTTCTTTCCTCCATTAGAAAAAAGAATAATTTAGGTTATCCTTGAAGTTTCTTGAGAGTTTGCATATGGCTTAGAATTGATCTTGGTTTCTTCATAGCCTGGCACTTTAGTCTTTTACTATTTCTTATCTCGGTTTTATTCTGTGTGGGGGGAAAAGTGGCTGCATGGGTATCAAGTAAAACTTTAACATACATTAGTCAGAGGTGACTTCTTTGTTTTTTACATAAACTGAGGAGAGAACAGAGAATTAGAATTTATGTTTTTGTCCTTTTACTCCATAGAAACATCAGCACTTTTCTGGAAACTGCGGATTCATCTTACTTACACAGGCCTTTAAATTAGGTTGGCTTTTACTTTAAATAATTAAATGTCTTTTACTTTCAACTCAGTTTCTAAATGGGGAAATCATGTTCTTGGTCCTTCTGTGGGGCTATTTGCCATTTTAAACTTCTTTTTCCCCTCCCAAATTACGAGTGCTCCTCAGTGAGTCTTGACAATAATTTCTAAATTAGCCCTGTCTGAACTTGTGTTTGGTAATCTCAGGCATTTAATTGCAAGTGTCATAGATTCCTAGCATTTCCAGTCCAGGTGTCAGATTAAAAAAGACATTTTGACATCCTCATTGTGCAGGTCATTTTAGTCATTTTCTATGCCAGGAGCAAGGTAATTAATATTGCTTTCTTGCTGCAGCTTCAGAGCAGGGACTTTCTAAATGTTACACTTCAGGTATATGGACCATGATGCAGGCTCTCCTTGCCATTTGTCTAATGTGGTATCTCCCACAAAGGATACTATAATTAGAAAGCCACACTGTGGAAAGCAGTAAAACAGTTCTCCCAAGAAGCAGGGTAGCCAAAGCTAATACACAGTCATGTCTGCTGAAATGTTTATGTTACACAATTTTTGAAAAGTGAGCAGAAACCATGATCTGAAATTGAATTAAGAAAGACCGTGCCATGCAGGAAATCAAACACACAAAAAATGTTTAAAGAAAAACCATTTGGATCTTGGAGTCAGATTTATGTTGTTGTTCTTCCTACAAATTGTTTCCCAAGTCTTGTAGCTGGTTTGAGTCAAAAGGAGTTCAAGACATGGTATGGAAAGAAATGAGAATGGAGAAATCCAGATTTCTAGGCACTGATTCTGAAGTTATTTCATAGTTAACATTTTCAGTGCTTCCCAAATACATATCCCTTTGCAGGGACCAGAATGCTCCCATCCTATCCCCTTTTCCAGTCGGAATCTCATCTGAAAATTTAAATAAACAAACAGTAGATTGTTGAGCAAAGAATTTAGAACATAGAAAAGTTAATTGTTTTAGGAGAGGTTGCAAACTGCCAAGGAGTCATGCTCCTCATCCCTGTACACTTTGATTGGCTGGATTCTCTGTCCATCAATTCTATGTCTTCATGTGGGTTGTGCCCATGAATCTCACCAATCCCTGCTTATTTGCTCTTACATCGTTTTTCTCTTTTTCTGAGTTCTGGACTGTGGTTTTACCCATTTACCAAGTCATACTCATGAAAATATACACTGAGCACCTGCCTGACAGGCTTTGGTCTACAGCCTTTCTCTAAATGAGGTACCATAAATTGATTGTGTGTTCCTTTATTAAATCATGTCCTAGTCCCTGATTTCCTGAGATTGCCCCATACTGATTTTAATTGGCAGAGACATTTTTTAAAGTCAGCTTATTAAATGGCAGCTTACATGACATGTACATACCCTTGAAACTGAAAAAAAAAAAATCCAATGTCCCATTTGGATGATATTTAAAGGAAAAGAGAGCCCAAGGAAGATTTGTGGGACAGAAATAGTTTCCAAAATTCTTAAGTGGTATTGTTCATTTCTTGGAGTCATATAATTACTATCATTTTATATTACAGAAAGAAAATGTCCTACTCCATCACATTTCATACTGGAAAAAGAGACACTGAATGGTGCACTTAGGATAGCATTTTAAATAAATCAGTTTTGTACTTTTCGGATCGACTGCATTTAGTGTTGTCTACTATGAGCTAAGAGAACTCAATGGCCCCCTTCAGAATATTCCCTATTCTACATTAATGTTTTCAAATAGAGGCATACACAAGGACCTGAGTAATTCAAACTTTCATTAGGGTCCTACAGCCTCGGAAATATTTTAGACACTTCACCACCACCTCTGCCAAAAAGAGGCATGTTACTGCAATTCTCACATAGAGAGTGTGTTTTACACACATGTAAGATGCTACTATGGCTTGGCTGAGTGTCACCCAAAGGTCCGTGTGTTAAAGGCTTGATTCCCAGGTTGGTGCTCTTGGGAGATGATGGAAACTGTGAAAGGTGAAGACTTCCGGGAGGACCTTAGGTTATTGGGGGTGTGCCTTCAAAGGGGATCGTGGGACCTTGGTCTCTTCCTGTCCTCACTCTGATTCCATGTGCATGATGTAAGTGGTTCTCTCCCATACATGTTGTGGCCATGATGTACTTCACTTGCCAGAGGCACAAAGCCACAGACCCACTCCATCTTGGGTTGAAAATTCCAGAACCATGAGCAAACAACCCTTTTCTACTTATCAGTTAATTGCCTTGAGTACCTCATTATAGTGGCAGGAAGATGACAGATGCCCTTGGTGTCTCTGTGACTGCAGCCCTTCTAGGGAGTTGCATAGAGGAAAGCAGAGGCAGTGAGGAGAGCCCACGGGCAGTGAAGACCTTCGGTGAGCAGAGGAAGAGGAAGAGTGGGTTATTCAGATTTGGTGTGGAATGGTGGAAGTCCCAGATGTCAGAGCCCGGTGCAGGGAACAATAGGGGAACTCCACCCAGGGCTCTAAGAGATGGCGTCTCTAGAGTGGTGCTGCTCCCTGACCTCTCTGCCGGCTCCCCGTGAAGCCTGGCTGCACCTACTGCCTGTGCCCGAGTCTGTCCAAGCTCCTATCATCTTCAGCCCAATCTTCTGAAATGGAGGTGACCCAGGGCAGAGAGCTTATCTACCACCTTGCGTCAGGAGCCTCAGAAGCAGGGCCATGTGAGGGTGGCATTGCCTGTATTGAGTCCCCTGCCTGAAACTGCAACATTTGCATTTAACTTTCCTGTCCATTGAGTGGTTTTTCGAGGCAGGTCCCTCATCTGTGGAGCCCTTGTCATGTGTGAAGCATAGGTTGGGACCCTTTGCTCCCGCAGGAGTTGTAGCAGCCGTGTGTGGTGGGAGTCCCTTGGCATTTCCTAGGAGAGGAAACAAGTACTGAGAGCACAGTGATGTGCCCACAGTCACTCAAGAGTGAGCGGCTAAGCCATGTTCTGCAACCTGATCCAATAGAACCCAAAGCCAGTGTCTTTAGCCACTATATTTGAACCACTCTGCCATGCTGCTCTGTGGTCTTTTATCACTTATGTTTATCACAGTGTTGATGTAGGAGATTACTACAGTGACCCAGGGATTACGGCTGTCAAACACAAAGTCAAAACACTTTGTGTTTTTAACAGGGGGGTCATCCTTCATACACAAAGACAAGGTTCTTAATTCTGCCAGGACAGCACACACTTTGAGCTTTTCCTAAAAAGCATTGTATGAGAATTCTACTTGTTCATCTATATTCTTCTGTCTCAGCCTCTTAGTATTGGGATTACAGGCATGTGCCACCGTGCCCAGCTAGAGACCCTTGTCTTATACTCAGTGTTCTTACTTTGCAATACCTGGTCTCTAAAGAGTGGCTTCATGAAATAAGATTGTAGGTGGGTGGATAAAGGGATTTAGAAAAATACACCAAGCCACACTCCAGCCCCCTTTTTCACTTTGAAACAGTCTAAGTTGCTGAGGGTCTCACTAAGTTTCCAAGGCTGTTCTTGAACCTACAATGCTCTTGTCTCAGCCTCCAAAGTACTGGGATTACAGGCATGTGCCACCATGCCTGATTTAAATCTCCAGCCTCTTAAGAACAGTGTGGGAGCCCGATACAGTGGCACACACCTGTAATCCCATTGCTTGGGAGGCTGAGACAGGAGTAGTGTAGGTTTGAGGTAAGCCACAGAAATGTAGAAAGATCCTTGGCAACTTAGTAAGATCCTGTTGTTGTTGTTGGTGGTGGTGGTGGTGGTGTGTGTGTGGTACTGGATTAAACCCAAGGACATTCTACACCTCAGCACTGTTTGTTTGTTTGTTTGTTTGTTTTGAAATAGGGTCTTGCTAAGTTCTAAGGGTCTTACTAAGTTTCTGAGGCTGGTCTTCAACCTGCATTCCTTCTGTCTCAGCCTCTTAGTATTGGGATTACAGGCATGTGCCACCATGCCCAGCTAGAGACTCCATTTTAAAATAAAAAATAAAAAAATACTTAATAAAAACAAACAAATAAAAAATTAGCCATGCATGGGGATGCATGCCTGTAATCCCAGTACTTGGGAGGCTGAAACAGGAGGATCACAGGTTCAAGGACAGCCTGAACAAGTTGAGACTTTCATCAACCTAGTGAGACCCTGGGGGTGTAGCTTGGAGGTAGAATGCCCTTGGGTTCAACTCCCAGTACCAACACACACACACACACACACACACACACATACACACACACACACACACACACACACTACATTATAAAAAATAAAATTAAGATGGCTGGGGGTGCTTGGTTGTGGAATGCCCCTTGGTTCAACTCCTAGTACTGCAAAACAAAACAAAACAAAAAAAGGTTGAAGACTTAAATATTTAGGCAACCTAACAGCCTCCCGAGGTTCTGTCAGGGTTCTCATGTGAGACCTATTAGCTAAAGTTTGTTCAGATTTCCTTAGTTTTTACCTAATATGTTTTTTTTTTTGTTGTTGTTGTTTCAGCACATCACCGCGTGATATTTCACTTCATGCTTCCTTAGGTTCCTCTGGGCTGGAACAGGTTCTCAGACTTCCCTTGTGTCTGATGACCTTGATGGTTTTGAGGTGTACTGGTGAGGTATATTGTAGGATGCTCCATTATTGGAATTTAATGCTTTTCTTATGATTAGACTGGGGTTATGAGTTTTGGTGATTTTTTCTTTTTGAGAAAGTTCACAGATATGAAATGGCTTTTCATCATAACTTCTCAAGAGCCCCTAATCGACATAATTTATGATTGTCATTGTCCTTGAGGGCCTGGCTAAAGGACTACTGGCTAAAGGAGTACTGGCAGGCTCCTCCACTGTAAAGCTACTCTTTTGTGTTTGTCAGTTTTCTCTATTGTAAAGTAACTATTTTCCCCTCTCTTGCTTTTTTTCAAATTTCAAACAATTTTGTGCCTCTGATTCTGTTGAGCTGGTTGTGTAACCAAGTGGATGCTTCATGCAGGTCCAGTGGCCTTAAAGGTTTGGATGGCCTTGTCTGTCCAAATACAGACCTGAGGATCCAAGGGCTGAGTGTGCTCAGAAATCTCCCACAGCCACGTGGCACTTGAGGGCCTGTGATTTACAGGAGGACTGAAGTTTCTCCTAAGGCAAATACTTCCCCATGCATAGCCAGCGGTTCTTCTCTGCTTGAATTCTTACTTAAAACATCTTAGTTTTACTAGCCATGAAGTCACATGAACAAGAGCACAAATGCAGGAGCAGGTAGCAGAGTCATATCATCTTCATTGTCGTATATTCATTCAATAAACAATTCCTATAACCGGTCTCGTGTTCCACAAAGGCATTTGCTGAATAATGAAGCTCCTATACTGAACATGGATTATTCCTCTGCAGTGTCATCCATGGCACTGAACAATTGGAGGGGATCTATGTAATGTGTTGCAGACAGTGGAATCTCTGAAGGCATAGCTATAAAATGCATGAAAATGTCCCCCTGTTGCTCCCGTAAAAGTTCATATAAATGAGGGACTAATTCTGGGCTCTTGAAATTTCGATTTAGGAATAATTTTTTGCCTGGGTGTTTTCAATTAGAAAGAGAAAGAAAACAGATTTAGCTGATGGAGAGATGATGTCCAAGCTTCCCTTCACTATACTTGGTTCTATTGCCAGAGTTCTTCCAGGAGAATCTCTTTGAATCCGGTACTGTGTCACTAATAAAGACTTCTGAAAAGATAGGGGGATAGGCAACCATCTTATCAAATAAGACTAAAAGGGAGCTGAGTACAGTCAGCTGGGTAGTAGGGGGCTTTACACAATTATATGGAAAATAACCTTCTGGGCTGGGGGCTTCAAAAGCTCAGCTGGAGCACCTGGAAGGATTGTGAGGTAGCAAAAGGGAGCCTGACCCTTTCTTTGGATTTCAGAGTGTCAGCTTTTCTCTCTCCCCCTCCAGCTGCAGCACTAAGCATGAAGACAGGAACAAGAGGGCAGAGGATGGGGAAAGGGATGGGTCTGACAGTGGCTGCTGAGCCAGGCAAGCTGGGTTTAGGGAAGGCTGTTTTTAGGGCTCCTTTCAAAGCACAGGTAGCTAGTGGCAGGAAGCAGACAAAAGTCACTGACTAATAAACACAGGTGCAAATGAGGAAATGGATGTTTTCCTTAGAAGACAGCATCCTGATAGTTGATCAGCATCACTGTTATCTCTATAGTTCTTTTTATTCTACATTTTAATTATGTTTATTAGTTACTATTTTTGGTACATTGTAATTTTACATCATACTAGGGTATAAAGCATCATGGGCATCTTCCCGAAGGAAATGAAATCAGAATATTATAATAATACCTGCATATCCATGTTCATAGCAGCATAATTTACAACAGCCAAATTGTGGAACCAGCTTAGGTATCTATCAACAGATCAGTGGATCTGTACTCATTGGAGCTCTTGCACAGGGAGTTCTCATCTACCAAGGGCTGCATATCTATGTTCTCAACTAACCTTTAAAAATGAGGGTTTAAAATCAGCCTGTTCCTTTAGGTTTAGTGACATAACCTATTGTCACAGAGAAATTTGGAGCATACATAGCTTTCAGCTCCAACATCATGCCTTGTTTTCTACTTACCAAGGAAGGCAAAGAAATAGATGAAACCCAGCCCTCCTTATGTTCATGTACTTTGCAGTCACTGCTTATAAAATAGTTAAGTCTCTTAGGAAAGAATGAAATGAGCACTGTTCGTGGGTTTCACTTAATGTCTCTGGTCTAATGATGCGATGTCCAACTTGTCCAGCTTTGTCTAGTTTTAGCATTAAAAATCTCACCTCCGGGAAACCCCTCCGACCAGGCAAACCTGGACAGTTGGTCACCTTGATTCCACCAATCTGCCTTGGATATCTCCACTTGAACAACCTCTTTATGAATAATCTGGATTCATGGTAGTGTGAAATTATGAAATAACTTCAGTGTGTCTTCCCCTGCTCTATTAAGACAGTCTAATGAGGAAGCGAGCTCCAGGAATCAGCTTCACTGGGAAGGGCCTGAACATACCACTGGTCAGATATTTTCCTAAGAACTCTGAGTAAAACCTTGAAGATTACTGTAACGTGTATTAATGCAATAACACCATTTTCCCCAATGCTGGAAACACTGGGATTTGTGATCAGAAAAATTATGGCAGAAAAATCAGAAAGCTCCTGAGCTAAGCCTTAGTTGAGAAATTTCCTGGAGAGGAGTTTCTGGGAGAAACCAAATCATTCAAGGGTCCCTGGTGCCTGGTATTAATGCTCAGAAAATGAAGGAACTTCTTGAGGGGGAGTGGAAAAGGGGGAATCTATTTCAATTTCTAGTTGAGTCTCATTTGGGACTATGGCTCTAAACAGCTTTGATCTCCAGGACGGGCCAAATGGAGCCCTTCGATGTTCTCAAAATTGTAGTATTTATTTATGTTTATATCATATCAGCAGACATGTATTACATGGGTTTCCTCTCCTGTGTTTCCTCAGCTGCAGTTTCATAATTTATACCGCCAGGCTCAGCATGTCCTTGACATACCAAGCCATTAACTTGAAATCAGAAAAGTTCTGTGAGGTCTCTAAATTCTTTCCTCTGATTATCAGATCCTGTGCTGGCTGAAAATAAAGTCATGGGCTGGAAGAAAATCATGGGCCTAAGCGGTCATGGAAAAGTCTAAACAGAAGATTTTCTTTCTCTCCCCACTTGCAATGATTTATTTTTATGGTTTTATGAGACTTTAATGAGGAAACCTTATCTGTATGCCTGGTAATTATCAACCAAATTCCCATTTCCTCTCAGAAAATCCACAATAAGCAAAAGAAAAATGGCGGCATGGGGGGACTCTTTGACCTCTAGTCTGTGTGGCTGATTGGAATAACTCTCTACCACACAATGTATGTGACTAGGGAGCATGCCTGTGACTTTTCTCATATACTTCTGTTTAACCTAGAGTGTCATATTTGATTTAGGATAATTCAGTGCAGTGGAGTAGGATGCCATGGGTTCTCCTGGGTGCTATTCTGTGAAGTAGCTGATTTGGGCAAGAGAAAGTACAGTTTCCCTCTTTATGATTTAATATACTATCTAGTCTGGTCCAGTTCCTTCTGTGGAGTGAATGAGGTCCCACCTGAAGCAAGGGCTGGACAAGATGCTATGAACTTAACGGTTCAAAAGGTTGGGTTCTTCTTCACCAAAAATAGAACCTCTTATCCACAAGTAGAGATGCTACAATTTGGATTGCTCAGCAAAGTTACCATGGCCACTGACTCAAGACCTAGGGATGGACGCCCCCAGCATCTTGAGATTCAAGCAGTGATTTATCAATGCCATCATGGTGTCTCTGGTGCCTGTAGATCAGAAAGCACCAATAAGGGCATCGAATGTGCACACCAGGAAGGAGGCTGGTAAGTGCTTGAGTCTTTTTAGAATTTCAGGGCATCATAACATCCAAAGCAGCCAAGAAGTCAGAACACATCTGAATTTTTATTTTCAGTTCTAGCTTAGTTAACAAGGTGAGAATCCTCTTTTCTTACACTTTTCTCTAGGTGCAAAAATTTGTCATACTCCCAAATAACTTACAAATTTATCTCTCGTTGATCTGTTATTTTTAAAAGAGGTTTGCTAATGTTTTAATTGTATTTTTTGTCATCTGGACCAGTGAAAAAAAGAACCTGAATAATAACATAATGCCTTATTTTAAATTAAAGAAATATTTTTCAAACATGTATTTTGAAGTCAATGCAGATAGGACTGGATAGGTTGGTATCAGGCACAAAGTATTCTCCAAGAGAAAGTGAGCTGGCTCAAATGTAACCTTGTCATGTCTAGAGTAGGAGGTACCCATGCCTTTGCTCTATCTCTGCATCCCTCCCCATTGAGTCTCCCTTGGGAATAGGAGGTGCAGGACACTAGGAAATAGAGGTGACTCTGTAACATACAAGTGATCACAAGCTTTGGACACTGTTGAATTTTCATGATCTTTTCGGTTATTAACTTTTACCCTGTGACTCCACCTCTCTGTTGTAGGAGTGCTTGTATTCAGTAGACTTTCTGGAGTAATGAGGGAGCCAAGCCAGGCCTGTCTACTCTTTATCTGCTGCAGTTATGTCACCCTGCTATGATAGCAGTGAAGAGGGGGCTCTTGGCATACCAGTATTATCCAGACAGAGCACATTCCAAGATCAAAGGATTCTATAAAATTATGACCCAGACAGTATATTGATCTAGACAATACTGTCCAATAGAAATAGAATGTAAGTCACATAAATTATTTTATTTCATTAATATTATTATTATCATTATTATTATTATTGGTTCTGGAAGTTGAACCCAGGGGCATTCTACCTCTGAACTACATCCCCAAACTTATTTTATTTATTTATTTTGTGGTGCTGGGGATTGAGCCCAGGAGCATTCTATCTCTGAGCTGCACCTCCAGTCCTATTTTATTTAGAAATAGGGTCTCACTAAGTTGCAGGAGGCCTTGCTGAGGCTAGCCACCAACCTGTGATCCTCCTGTCTCTGTCTCCCAAGTACTAAGATTACAGGCATGCACCACCATGCCAGATTTAGTTTTTATTTTGAAACAGGTCTTGCTAAGTTGTTGAGGCTATCTTCGAACCTGGAACCCTCCTGTCTCCGCCTCCCGAGTACTGAGATTATAGGCACACACCACTGTGCTCAGCTCACATAAAGTAATTTTAATTTTTCTAGCAGTCACATTTAGAAATGGGAAAAGACACAGATTAAGTTCATTTTAATATATCTTATTTAACATAACATGCTAATTTTTTTCATTTCAAAGTAATAAAATGGATGAAATATTATATACATGTTTTGTGCTGAGTTCTGGAAATCTGATGTGCATTTACACTTGTGTCAAATCTCAGTTCCAACGAGTCACATCTTAAATGCTCAACAGTCACATGTGGCTAGTGGATAACATATTAGACAGCATGAATCTAGAATATGTATCACTCCGTCTAACTACCTGGACTCACATGGTTTCCATTTGTTGCTGTGGGTATAAGTGATGGTATGTTGTAACAGTTCAGAGCCTGTCCCAGGAAATGTTGCTTTTCCTGCCCTTTCCTATTATATTCCTCTCCCATGTCCATCTTTTTTTAAATTTATTTTTATTTTTAAATTTTTTATTGTAGTAATTCGTGCAATATAGCATACATCTTTGTTAAGTACGAGTTGTTAACAACATATTTGCACACAATTCTCATTTGACCCCTCTTGAAAAAAAAACAGAACTAGAGTTAGACTTTGGACAGAACCAGCTCTTCTCTGCTTTCAGAGAACAATGTGCCAGTCAGTTCACTAGAGACCTCAAGACTATAATGTTTAATCTGCTCATTCTCAAAGCTTGATATAAATAAGAATCAGCTCTTTAAAATCCATATCCCTGGACAGAGCTCTTGACCAACTGATGATAATTTCCAGAAGTGAAGCCTGGACACAGACCTTTATTCACATCACCTGTGGTCTCACACACCCCGGAGTTGGAAAATATTCCACAGACCAAACAACTTAGGACGGTTTCTGTAGGGACTTCTGGGTTTCACTCATTCGGACCTCTGTTCAGCTCCCAGTGAGAGACAACCCACGTTCACACATACGCAAGGCTGCTGATCAGCCCCTGTCCTACATTTTATAATTGTCCACACTCAGTCAGTTGCATGCAGAGACCTGTATAACACCCACAGCAACTGAGAAGCCACTCCGTGCTGTATTTTTAAGACTCACACTCTCCTCCTGAACTCTATCTATTTTTGTGTACACCAAGATAGCTCTCCATGCGCAACACCTCACACTTATACAACTACTCTCCTCTTGGGGGCCTCTAGGATATTTATAAACATCCCATGAATCTTCATTGCACCCCTGAAAAATACACAACAAGTGAGATTGCCTTCACTTTGCAAGGGAGAAGACGTGAGGCACCTGGTCATTGACGCGTGAAGAATGTTGGCTCTCCGTGAAGGGTTCAAGGGCTTCTCTTTTTTGGAGTCAGCCTCTGTTTACTTCTCTCACCACTGACATCTGTTGTCATCATTGAAATCCACACGGAAGTTATTTCTGGTAAAAAAACGTTTTGCTGAGGGTGCTGAGCGCAACCATCTCCTGCTCAGGGGAAGAGAGGACTACTCGATGGTTGTGTTAGGAGACTTCAGGTGGGAGGGATGTTCTGAAATGGAATACACATCTTCTGGAAAGAAATTATCTATAGCTCCCAAATTCAATGAAGCTAAGTGATAAGCATTTGAAATGAAAGGTGGTGTCTTGCCCCTTCTATGTATCCTTGATTCCCAATAGAACAGACTGAACATTATTCATTCAGGGCTGTAGCAGCTCAGGGAAGGCTAAAGTCTCATATAGGGGGCACCAGGCTATAATTTTTTTAACTTGATCCCAAAGCCATTTCTGCCATTAAGACTTGGGGAATCTTTCTGTCAAGAGAGACACACATATACCTAGCTACCTCAGGTAAGGATTCCTTCTAAGATTTCAAATTGCTTTTTTGGTTGTCTGGTGGTATCTTTCAAAAGATACACTTATTACTTTTATTTTTATTTGTATTTTTGATAGCATAATTTTATTCTCTATCCTTTTATTTTTAAACATCTTTCATTTTTACAATCTTGGGTTCATTGTAGAGAATTTATTAAATAGAAAAAGTATAAAGAAGAGCATTAAAATCACCTAAAATCCTACCACCCCTAAAGACAACCAGTACTCTCTGGTATATTTTCTTAAGAACTTTTTCCCCCCTTGATTAAAAAAAATTTGAAATAATTGATGACTTGAAATCAGCTTTTTCTTCAAGAAGTCCTGGTTTCATTTAGAGGGAAGTGATATTTTTAAAAACCACAACCTGGCCCCCAGGAATGCTAATGCATATGTAATTGTTTCTGGGTCATTTTAGCAGACAGAGCTAGAAAATATATATTTAAAGATAAAATATCATCTGGACATGGTGGTGCATACTTATAATCCCAGTACTTGAGAGGCTGAGACAGGAAGAATCATGGGTTTGAGAACAGCCCTAGCAATGTAATGAAACTCTCAGCAACGGAGCCAAATCCTGTTTCAAAGCAAAAAATGTAAAAGGGCTAGGGGTGTAGCTTAGAGGTAGAATGCCTCTGAATTCAATCTGCAGTGAATTTCATTTTTTATTTATTTATTTTTATTGGTGCATTTTAATTATAAATCATTTTTAATTTTTGCTTAGATTTTCAAAAAAATTTTTTTATTAAAGTCCAGTATATTTTGGCTTTGGAAATTAGTTGTACTGATTGATATTCTTAGGTACATGGAGTATTCGTTCAATATATAATGTCTGTTTCTTTTAAATTTTAGGGAAGTTTTCTTGCTTTATTGACTTCCTAGCTCATCCTCTTGCACTAACAATATTTGATCACCTCTAGTGGATAGAAGGGGAAAATGAAACAGTCTATGGTGCAATACTTTTACTGGATTGTTGCTTACCACTCTAGTTAACCTCCTTAATGATATTCAAGACATCATTGTCTATCATGAACTTGTATAGCCACCAGGTTTAAAAAAAATGGCGTAAAGAAGAGATGGAGACTAGAGGATGTGAATATATCTAAATCTGCAGTACACCAGATTAGCAATCACTTTCTAAAAGATACTGTTCCTGTCCTAATGGGAACATCCAGAGGGAAATGGCAAGAGTGACAAAGGATCAGTGCGGCCACAACAGTATTGGAGGTCAGTTTCCTGCAGAAGGGACTTCTGCTGCCTGGGCCATCCTTCCCCTTTTCCCTTAGCAATGGTGGCAGTAGGTAGCTATGCGATGTGGCAGAATTGGCAACACAAGAACATGAGAGGCATGAACTCTGACAGTCCTGTGTATTTGAAGACCACTGAGAGGACATCTCCACAGGTGTTAGTGGACACATTGCTTCTAATGGACACACATATACGGTACCACCAGCTGTAAGCACAGATGATCTGACTTAACTTCTGACACAGCCTTGACCTTTGAGGTCTAAACCAATAATAATGGCTTCAGATTGGTAACTACACCAGAAGCTGAAATCTCTTTTGCTAGTCTGGAAGACCACCAAGATATTTTTGTGTGGATCAAGTTTGTGTACTTGATCACTTTTATATTACTTCTGTATATATTCTTATCCACATTCTACTTCAGCTTTGTATGTGATTGCCAAGTACATGTAATCCTTGAATTTTTGGGCAACATTTCTATCTCTTGCTAAATATGCTCTTTCCCTAGAAAGCCCTATTCCAGCTATGAAATTTGTGCAATAGTGTATAGCACCTGTCCATATATTGTTAGGCCACCTATAAATAAACCAGAGGACAATCACTATTTTTCTTATTTGTTTGTTTATTCATTATTATTTATTATTGATGCATTATAATTCCATGTAATAGTGAGACTCATTATTGCATATTTGGTCTATTTTGTTCCCTACTAACTTCCTTGTTGCTCCCCTCCTTCTTCCCCCTGGTTCTCATCCTCTACTCTGCTGGTCTCCCTCCTATTTCCATGAGATCCCACCCCTTTTTCTCTCTAGCTTCCACATATAAGAGAAAACATTCAATCCTTGACTTACTGCATCTGGCTTATTTCCGTTAACACAGCATTCTCTAGTTCCACCCATTTTCTTGCAAATAACATAATTTTGTTCTTCTTTATGGCCATTTTCTTTATCCATTCATCTGTGAACAGACACCAAGGCTGATTTCATGATTTGGCTATTGTGAATTGTTATTTCTGTAAACATGAACATGCATGTATCACTATAATATGCTGAGTTTAGCTTTTTTGTATAAATGCCAAGGAGTGATATAGCTGGGTCATGTGGTAGTTCCATGCCTAGTTTTTTGAGGAACTTCTGTACTGAACAATTCATAAAAAGTTTGAAAATATTTCTATGTAAATTATTATAAGATTTTTCAATGGTTGTAAAAATGGCAATGAGATGAAAGAGGTTACTAAGATGAAATTGTCAAAAATTTGTAAACTAACTTTATACATATGAATGAAATTTTTTGCCTTAATGGAAATTTGCAGAAACTGAGTATTCAAACTACTGCACATTTTTTTCCAAGTGCTAAAAAGTTAATGTGGTATTTGAAAAGCAGTTTAGCCACTTAAAAAAAGCTATCTATTAATGAAAATACCTTTAATACTTGATGTGTTCCTTTGCATTGGTTTTCTTCTGATATTCCTAGTATCTGTATGTTCAATTTTATTTTTTGCTTGTCCTCAATATTTGTCCTTTGCTCTTCAATCCTTGTATCTCTTCATTTATTTCTGTTTTCCAAAATTGTTCTTCCTTTCGCCTTTTATTTCTCCTAAAGTATTATTTGTTGTGATTACTGATTCCTGTTTTTCATCTGGTTTCAACTTTATTTCTGAAATTATTTTTCTTTATCTCTTATTCACTCTTGCATTCAACC
Source organism: Graphiurus murinus (assembly GCA_004027655.1). Classification (NCBI taxonomy): domain Eukaryota; kingdom Metazoa; phylum Chordata; class Mammalia; order Rodentia; family Gliridae; genus Graphiurus; species Graphiurus murinus. The sequence continues at coordinate 19,020 of PVLC010021607.1, forward strand.
TTTTCTGATTTTTTATAATTTGATTTATGTTGTTCTTTCACATCTTGTACAGTATCATGTTCTTAATGTGTTTTATCTCATCTTGAAATGGTAAGTTATAGTTTTGATCTGTTTTATGAGCAAGTCTTTCTGGCATGCTTTTATTGTTTGCAGCACTTTTTCTACCCTCTGTTTTCATTTTTAAATAGTACCTTAGGATAGGAGTTGACTTAAAATACTTTTTACATTTTTATTTAAAGTTAGCTTTTCTAAATTTAAAAGATGTGGTCCAGGACAGTGTTTCCAATTTTATAAAGTACCTCCTCTTGTTTTCATGTGGTGTTCAAAAATATGGTGGCTTGCTTCTAAGAATTTCCAGTTTTCTTTTCTAACACTATTATCTGGACCTTCTCTTTCCTTCACCTCTATTGTCATTTCTCTTGTTGTCTTTGATTTACCTCCCAGCAGAGTCTTCTAAATTTGGGGACTTGCCCTAGATTTGAGCCCTGGCCAGTCAGTTTCAAGAGTACCCAGTCCTTCAGACTCTACCAGGGCCCCTCGCACTCACTCCTCATTGGCTTGGGCAAGGCTCCCTCATTATCAACCGTTATCTTCACATTAGTCATTCCCACTTCCCAGTGAACACACAATGACTGTTTGAGATTCTTTTGTTCCTAAGTCTATCAAATGCCCTTTGCTTTTGTCTGCTTTTTCCCTCATAGAACCTGGCATGCTGCAGGTCTTAGTAAGTTCCACTTGTATCTTGGGTTTTTGTGGACTCTTGCTTGCTAGTTTTGTTGATTTATGCATGCATTTTTTTTATATCACTGTCAACCTTTTTTTTTTGTGTGTGTGTGTGTGGTACTGGGGATTGAACTCAGGGGCATTCTACCTCCAAGCTATACCCCCAGCCCTATTTTTTATTCTTTATTTTGAAACAGGGTCTCACTAAGTTGCAGAGTTCCTCACTAGGTAGCTGAGGCTGGCTGCGAACCTGGATCCTCCAGTCTCAACCTCCCAAATGCTGGGATTATAAGTGTGCGCCACCACACCCGGCTCTATTTTTTAATTCTTTATTTTGAAACAGGGTCTCACTAAGTTGCAGAGTGCCTTACTAGGTAGCTGAGGCTGACCACGAACCCGGATCCTCCTGTCTCAGCCTCCCAAATGCTGAGATTACAAGCATGCACCACCACACCCGAGCACTGTCAACCTTTTTAATGTAGGTTTTATGGAGATTAAAAACAATCTCTACTGCCATCATCCCATTTTCCCAAAATCTAACTTTTTAATTTTACATTTTTCAGCACTGAAATCAAACCCAGGACCCAGCACATGCTAGACAAGTACTCTGCCACTGAGCTATATCCCCAGCCCTCCAGAATCTCTTTTTACCATATTTTAAGGAAAGTGCTCTACCATTGAGCTATATCCCCAGCCCCTAGATTTAATTTTCTTAGTTCAAATGGGTGAATCAACTCAGTGAGATAATTTCCCCCATGGACAAAATTTCAATTGCCACAATTCACATCTTGTGGCCCATATTGTTGCTTTTCTAACTTTAGTCATCGAATATTTTGTTCTGGCTACACCAAAGGAGTGGTTTCCTGCTTGGTCAGTAGATATTTCTAACTAGATTTGTCTATCAGTAAGGCCTCCAAGTAACCTATATTTCGCTCTAGGGAGGGTGTTCATCTTCCTGTGGTCTGTTCCAAAATGGAAACTGCCCTGGCTGATTTTTGTTACTTTGGTATTACAAAGAACTAAAGAACTCCTAGCATACTGCATTAGATGCTTTTTTTTTTTTTTTTTACAACAACAGAATACAATGAAATTCCGAGTATGTGCATATTCTAATATACGAGCCATAAATGTTTCTTTAGGACTCTGAGAAGGACCTAACTTCTACTTTTTTTTCTTCTATTATTATTGTTTTCCTTGCTTTCATTCCTGATTGAACATTAGAATCACCTGGGAAGATTAGGGAACAATTCCAACACCTGGGGCCCCTCAGAATCTCTGGGGTGGGGCCTGGGCATCAGTACTTTTAAACAATTTTCTCAGTTAATTTTGTACAGCTAGCTTTGAGAATCAATGACTCAAGTTCAAAATTTTTAATTTGGTAGAGCACTTGCCTGGCATACCTGAGGCCCTGGGTTTGATCCCCACCACCACAAAATAAAGGAAGAAAAAATTTCAACTTGTTATGATTATTACATAATGCCATAGATAAGCAGTACTCCTCTTTGGGAGCTTACATAGAGGCCATGTGATAGGATCTTGGGGTATCCAAAAATACTGTGGAGGACCACAGAGTAACGCAACTTGGGGCACTATGCTAAGAGTAGGTCTAAAGCTGTTTACAAAGCAAACCCCTTGCTTTGACTTCTCTTCTTGGTCCCTTGGGCTTCTGTAATGCAGCTTGAGACTGGGGAATTAATTAATTAATTAATTTATTTATTGTGGTACTGGGGATTGAAACCATGGGCATTCTACCTCTGAGCTACACCCCCAGCTCTTTTTATTAGTTTATTTTGAAACAGTCTTGCGAGGTTTCTGAGAGTCTTGCTACATTGCTGAGGCTATCCTCAAACCTGAGATCCTCCTGTCTCAGCCTCCCAAGTAGGGGGATTTCAGGTGTGCAGTGATTCACGACCGAATCACTTCCTGAAGGCTCCGTGTCTTACTGCTAGCACACCAGACATTAGGTTCCAACACATAAACTTTTTGGGGTTCACCAGCGTTCAGACCACAGCACTTGTCTCGCATATCTGCTTGGGAGGTGGCCTGAGGGGTGTTTGTGGAGGCTGGTGGAGCTGGGGCAGGTTAAGCTGTGATGCAATGCTTTCCTTCACACCCAGAGCCAGCACTGACCTGGACCTCTCTTTCCCTAGCTGTCAGCCTCAGTTTGCTCTCTAGGCTTCTCTGATGCCTGGGGTGAACAAGAAAAAAAAGAGAAAGTGGATTTCATAACCCCACACACCAGGTAGTTTCTAGTTGTTTCTAGATTTAGCATCTCAGAGGCACAGAGCAGCCTAGATTCTGGAATGCCCAACTCCTACACACCATCTGCCACTCCATGCAGAGTCTGAGATCTTCGAGGGAACTACTGCGCATTGTTCATTAGAGAATTGTCTCCAAATCCAGAATTACTTTTTCCCCTTTAGTTTAAAGGCAGCAGAATGGCCTCTTTGTCTTCTTTTTCCTGGACCCACAGTTATCTCTCTCTCTCTCTCTCTCTCTCTCTCTCTCTCTCTCTCTCTCTCTCCTTCCCTCTCTTCCTCTCTCCCCTCACCCACCCTGCTTTCTCCCCAGCCATAGAAGAGGAGAACTCTTGAGCACCCCCTTCCTGGACCACAGAGTGGAAGTCCAGCTCCCAGTTCTTCCCTCTGACATCGCTCTGGGGCTGGACTTTGCTAAGTAGCAGAGTTGCAGGAAGAAGGAGAGGTGCAGACAGGTGGCCCTGCTCCCTCCTGCGGAAGGTCTCAGAGACCAGTCGGGGCTGGGAAGGAAGGAGGCGGCGATTGGGATCCTTCCTGTGCCTCCATATGCTAAGTCTTGGGTGTTCAGGACTCTGGGCTCCTTTCCATCTCCTCTTCTAAGGAACCAGGAAATGACAGTACAGTTTTACCAGAGCCTTGTTGAAAAGTTGAATTAAATATGGTGAAGACAGAGCCAATTTATCATTTCTTCCTCTCTCCCCATCGCTCCACTTCCTTTTACATGACTAATGAGGGAGGTTGCTGAAACACTGAAAAAGAAACGCCCGCCCTCTGTCTCCGTGTCACACAGCTAGTCATTTCTCAAATCCTGCCACTTTCTGCAAAACCTTTTCTGCATCTGGCTTTTCTAGCCCATTGCTACCATGGAAGAGCTCCGAGCTCTGCCCAGTCTCAGGCGACTCAACAAGAACACCTGAACCCTTTCACATGACTCATTCGCTCAAGCATTTTGCCTTCATCCAATGATTACCAGCTGTTTTTATTATGCATTTCAAAAGGATGCATAAAAATTGTACAGACTAGCCAGGCACTGCATAATGTTTTAATACATGCTTACATTGCAAAATGTTTAAATCAAGGTAAACATATTTCTTTCCTCAAGCATTTGTCATTTCTTGAAACACCTCAAAATCCTTTTTTTTTTTCTAGCTTTTTGAAATATACACTACATTTCATTATCTGTAGTCACCCTACTGTGCAACAGCGCACCAGAACTTCTTGCACCTCTCTAACTGTAACTTGGTATCCACTGATCAGCCTCTGCCAATCCACCCTCCTACCTACTCTCCCAGGTTCTGTAACTACCATCCTTCTCTCAACTTCTATGGGCATTTTTGTTTGTTTGTTTGTTTGTTTATTTATTTATTTATTTATTCATTGGAATTAGGGATTGAACCCAGGGGCATTCTATCTCTGAGCATTTTTTTTTTATTATTTAAAAAATTTTTCGCTTGTAATCCCAGCATTCGGGAGGCTGAGACTGGAGGATCCGGGTTCGAGACCAGCCTCAGCTACCTAGTGAGGCACTCCGCAACTCAGTGAGACTCGGTTTCAAAATAAAGAATAAAAAATAGGGCTGAGGGTATATAGCTCGGAGGTAGAGCGCCCCTGAGTTCAATCCCCAGTACCGCAAAAAAAAAAAAAATTTTTTTTTGCACTGCTTGGGATTGAACCAAGGGCTTATTAACATGCTAGGTGAGCACTCTACCACTGAGCTATATCCCCAGCCCTATCTCTGAGCTAAGGATTGAACTCAGGGGCACTCTATTTCTGAGCTAAAACACCAGACTCTCTCCTCCTCCTCCTTCTTCTTCTTCTTCTTCTTCTTCTTCTTCTTCTTCTTCTTCTTCTTCTTCTTCTTTTTAAAGCAAGGTCTCACTAAGTTGCTAAGACTGCAATTCTCCCGTCTCAGCCTCCTAAGTACTGGGATTACTGGTGTGTTCCACCACACCTGGCCATTGGCAACTGTTTTGTGGCAGAGAGCTGAGTGCTGGGAGTGACCTCCAAACGGAAAAGGAAATTCCAGCATTCTGTTTAACTTATAGTCTTAGTTGGAGAAAATAATTACTGTGATATAGTGTGGCTAACTTTGTAATAAACAACTTAATAAAAAGAACCCCAAAACACAGAGATTTCCCAGACAATCTGCGACATGCAGGATGGATAAAAGTTTGCTGGACAGAAAGTGGGAAGACGTAAAACCCATGCAAGAGAGTTGAGAACTCGAGAATGGTGCATTCAGGGACTGCGCTGTGACATGCAACATGGCCCATGGAGAGAAATTAGGAGAAAGCAAACCAGAGAAATGGGCTGAAGGCAGAATTTAAAATTGGATTCTAAGTTGTGGAAATGAAAGAGACAAGGATGATCTCAAGTAAGTGAGCAACATGATCATCTTTGCTTTCATGTAGAGAGAATTATCCAGGCCAGACAAAGAGCAGACCGGAGGGGGACACCCACAGCGGGTTCAGATCCCGAAGGGGCCAGCCAGCGGGCGCCCCTGGGACAGGGCGGCTGAGCTTCCTGCTCCAGCCCCCAAGCTTCCAAGCTGCTGCTTCACACATCGAGTTCCTCCTGCTTCCCCTGAAATTCTCGGCACACGTTTCTCCTAGCAACCGGAACATTTAGTCCCACGGAAATGAGAATTCAATTCTGCTAAAAAATGGAAGAAGGCGATGACGGCAGTGTGCGTTCTGTGGGGACAGCAAGCATATGCCTTCCCGTCTGTGCTGCTCCGGAACATGGCCGGGTACCTGGAAGGAAGGAGGAGCTGGAGAAACTCTGGCTAGTGGGCTGACTCAGGAAGCGACGGGGAGGCTGAGTTACTGTCCTCTTGCTGCGGTGATAAATCTCTATGAACTGGGTAGCCTAACAAGACAGAAGTCCATTCTCTCACCGTTCTGGAGGCCGAAAGTCTGAAGTCAAGTAGTTGGGAGGAGCCGAGATCTCTCTGAAGTCTCCAAAGGAGAACCTTCCTGTCCCTTCCTAGCTGAGGGTGGCCGCTGTCACTCATGGCCTTCCTTGCCATGTAGGTACATCATTCTAATCTCTGTCCCTGTTGCCTCCTTGCCTTCTTCTCTGCGTCTCTGAGCCCAAGTGACCCCATGGGGCGTGTGTGTGTGTGTGTGTGTGTGTGTGTGTGTGTGTGTGTGTGTGACCGACTCACTAGGGTGCTTCTGAGCTACACTTCCAGCCCCTTTTAATTATTAACACAGCCTTACTATGTTCCTGAGGCTGTTATCCTGGAACCTACAAACCTCCTGTCTCAGCCTCCCAAGTACTGGCATTACAGGTGTGCACCACCACACCTGGCTCAAATATCCCTCATAATTATACCTGTCATTGGATCAGGGCCCACCCTAATCCAGTATGACCATCTTAACTTGATTATAGCTATAAAAATATATGCATATACAATATATTTTTAATTTTATGTATGTTAAATATAAAATATATTTTAATATATGTTGCCAAATCAACTCACATTCACAGATACCTTCCCAGGAATAAGGACGTTGGACATATCTTTCTGGTAGACACAATCGAACTCACAGTAAATGGTGTCTTCTGGTGCTATTCATTCAGTTTCTACTAGGTTGAGTCTCTTCTTGAGGGACTTACTCCACATGGAACAGGTTGTCTAAGAGGCAGCTATAGAATTTCAAGCAATTATATAACACAGTGCTCTCTTTCCCAAAATGTATACATACCCGTTCTTCCAAGGTTTGACTGCCTCCTACATGCCTGATGCTGTTCTGGGATTTGGATATGGAAAGGTGAATTGTCCAGACAAGGCCTTGCTCTGATCAAATGAAAAGATTTATTTTTTAAACTTGTCAAGAATAGAATGAACTTTTCTAGCAATTATATGATTTTTTAAGCTTGTAAGAGGAAACAAAATCAATCACTTTTAGGCCAAGAGTTAAAATAAGATGCATCATTGGGGAAAATGTCATTTTATAGAATAATGCCTTATTTACGAAGGCTTCCAACAAAGATGTGGAACCCAGCTTGGAGTGCCCTGAATCCGGGCACAGGAAGAGGCCAGGGCAGCCAGCCAGACGGGGGTCTGGGGGAGGGCAAAGTGAGGGCAACTGTGTGATGCATCTCTCCAGGGTGCAGATCCGGTGGTGCTGGGGTCCTGACTGTGAGTCCAGTCAGGCTGAGTCCTCCTGAGTCGTCTGACCACTGGAACCCCAGAGGAGGAATCGTAAATGTTTATCCTGGTCCAGTGAATGCACTGGATGTATGGTAAAGAAACCTCCTAGAAGGTATTCAGCACACAGGGAATAACTCCAGAACTGCTCTGTCTTTGGGCCTTCTTCTCTTCCTGAACCCTCGTCATGGGACCTGTCTCACCATGCCCCTGTGCCCCTTGGGCTGTCTCGCTCCACACATCATTTACCTTCCTTCTTGCCTTGCATTTCCATCCTCTGATTCTGAACAACTTGCCTCTCCTTTCTTTGACAGTACTGGGGATATGTAGCAAATGACCTGGATTAGCAGGACCAGGGGACGCCTGCACCTATGACTGGGTGGATAGACAGCTCTTCCAGTCAAGTCATCCCTAGAGGTCCCAGGTAATGACAGCAGGAAGGAATCTGTGTCTCAATCCAGTAATCTTGGAGTATTCCCCAGAAGTGGAAGACAAAGTTTAAAAACAAAATGAAATATATGGATATAAGTATGGTCATCTGGTAAAATCTCCAAATAACTGGGAGCCACTCTACATCCATCTGTAGCTTTTCACTTGATGATGCATAATGTATAACAATTGAGGCAGGGCTCTGGAGGATCATGCTTCCCACTTAAAATTACAAGCACAATTGCTAATGTTATGGTTGCAATATAAAAATTCTGTTTAGTTTCTCAATGGTCACCGTACCATATATTAGGATTTTGAGACAGGTGATGTTTAGTGTGCAACAAGGCAAGCATCTGCCATCTCTGATTACTGCCCAGTACTATAGGCTGGTGTCTCCTACTCATGCCTTCTCCCTATAATCATTTCAGTCATAGGGTTCTAGACAACAAGCAACCATGCAATAATGGCATTTAAAGTAGTTTCATATTATTTTGTAATACTTTGAATGAGAATTCAAGTACATTAATTTATCTACCACTTTTAAATTCTTTTTTTAAATTTAATTTTTATTTATTTATTTATTTATTTATTTATTTATTTATTGTAGTAATTCGTGCAATATAGCATACATCTTTGTTAAGTACAACTTGTTAACAACATATTTGCTCACAATTCTCATTTGACCCCTTCCCCAATTCCCACCCCATTCCCTCCCCCTCCCTCCCCCTCAGGTTCAGTTCAGTGAGTGACCTTGATATGATTGTGTAAGTACATCATGTGCCTTAGGGCGTCCCTCTGCCCCATGCATCCACTACAATTAAATCACCTACTTTGCTTATCGAGGATCTCTCCTTTTCATCTGGAGACCCTCCTATGCCCCATCTTCTCCCTAGCATCCACATATTAGGGAGAACATATGCTTCTTTACTCTTTGTGACTGACTAATCTCACTTAACATGTTTTCCAGTTGCATCCATTTCCCTGCAAATAACATGATTTTGTTCTTCTTTATGGCTGAGTAAAATTCCATTGTGTACATATCCCATAGTTTTGTAATCCATTCATCTGTCGATGGACATCTTGGCTGCTTCCATAGTTTGGCTATTGTGAATTGAGCCGCTATAAACATAGATACACATGCATTGGTCTGATAGT
>PVLC010021608.1:0-27716 GCA_004027655.1 Graphiurus murinus
TTTTTTTTTTTTTTTCTTAAATTCTACTTTTGTAGGGCTAGGTATAAACTCAGAATATTGCATGCCTAATTCCAGAATTACAAAAAAAAGCCAAAAACATCTTTATTTTTATTTATTTTTGGTAATAAGGATAGAACCCAAGGGCATTCTACCTCCAAGCTAAACCCTCCTCATTCCTATTTATGTATTTATTTGTTTATTTTCATTTTGAAACAGTCTTGATAAGTTGCTGAGGTTAGCCTTGAACATGTGACCCTCCTGTCTCAGCCTCCCAAGTACTGGGATTGCAGGCGTGCACCACCGCATCCAGCTGACCTCTAACCCTTTTGAGTCCAGGGTAAGTTTGTTCTGTGAGAGGACACTTGACCTTTGAATTTTTGAGCCACCAGCCAGAGCTAGTTTACAAAATGGTTGCAATAAATGGTTGTTACTGTAGAGGGCGCTAACTCCAGGTTTTGGAATCTGCAGACATTTGGTTCAGTTCTTCCTTTTTTTTTTTTTTTTTTTCATGCTTAGGTGAAGGAGGCCTCAGGCATTGGTGGCTGGGTCAAAAACAAATTGGAAAGTCATTGGCCAAGATGGTCAGGGGGATCTCAGAGCCCGGGCTTGAGTGGTGGACCCTGGTCAGTTTTAAGAGCTACCTGAGTACTCAACATTGAAATTAAAACTCCTAGCCAGGCGTGGTGGTGCACACCTGAAATCCCAGTGCATGGGGGGCTGAGTCAGGAGGATCGCAGGTTCTAGGCCAGACTTAGCGACTTACAGAGACTCTGATTCAAAATAAAAATTAAAAAATTTAAAAAAAAATTAAAAAATAAAAAACCACAAGCCGGGCGTGGTGGCACATGCTTGTAATCCCAGCACTTGGGAGGCGGGCTCATGGCCAGCCTCAGCTACTTAGTGAGGCCCTCCACAACTTAGTGAGACCCCATTTCAAAAAATAAAGAATAAAAAACATGACTGAGAGAGTAGCTCAGAGGTAGAATGCCCCTGGGTTCAATCCCCGGTACCAAAAAAAAAAAAAACACACACACACACACACAAAGTGGGAGAGTGTTGTGTGGATTTGGAATGCCTCTGGTTCAATCCTCAGTACAAAAAAAAAAGGAGAAATAAAAGGTAGTGTTGGATGTAGAAGTGCACACCTGTAATCCCAATACTCAGGAGGCTGAGAAAGGAGGATGGCAGGTTCAAGGCCAATAGTGTGGGATAACTTAGGGAGATCCTGTTTCAAAATAAAAATATGAAACAGGGATAGAACACTCTTGGTTCATTTCCCAGTAATACACACACACACACACACACACACACACAATAAAAATAAAAATTAAAAAAAAAGAAGAAAGAAAGCCAGGTAGAAAGGAGCCACTAGGGAAGGATGAGGATAACATAATTTTAACAGGGAAGCCAGTGCTAACATTCCTCAAGCAGGCCGATCAGTCCCAGATTTCTGGGACTTTGCCTATCTTTACCCACTCATTTGTTAATTACCCTGCGCACTGCCAGGGCCCCACAGCAGAGCTGCAAAGAGGACTGGGCCAAAACAGGAAACACCTTCACTGCTGGTCGGTTGCTGGGGCTGTTAGCCACCCCACCAGCCACAGTTTCAGCAATGAAGACCCACCACACCGGAGATGGCACCAACACCCCAAATCAGGGGCCTCCCCCTTCTTCCCCTCAGTATAGTTCCTATGAAAGGAGCGCTGTGGCTGGGCTTGGTGGCACACTCACTTGTAATCCCAGTATCCCAGTACTTGTGGTGAAGTAGAGTAGAAAGGAATAAAATTTAGGCAGGAAGGAGACATTGGGAAAGAAAGAAAAATATAGTTTTAAAATCTGGAGAGTTCTAAGTTAACTCCACCCTATAGGGTGTGCCCAGGTCTTAGGGAGAAGTTTTATTTGGGTCCACGCCTTTTAATCCCCTAAATCCCTGTCCCCACCTGAGATCCTTTAGGACAAAGGCCAGACTTCAGAGACCACCCATTTTTGAAACCTAAGAAAGGAGGAGGATCCAACTTGGAACGCCCACCTATCACCCACCTATACCTGAGAAAGGAGGAGATCCAGACTGCTTCTGTGCCCACCCTCTTAAAAGTTTATATAAGGACTGAAAGAGACTGAAAAGTCCCTTCTTTTTCGCCCTCCTGCTCCCGCTTACCTATCCCTTGTTTTCCCTAATAAATACCTGCCTTTTGTTCCTGACTGGCATGTGTTAAAATTCTTTTTATCACGGAGGCCAAGGACCCACAAGTGGGACCCTGTTATCCCACGACACTTGGGCAGCTGAGACAGGATGATCCAGGTTTGAGAACAGTCTCAGCAGTGCAGCAAGGCTCTCAGCAACCTAGCGAGACCCTGATCCAAAACAAAAAGGGCTGAAGGGTTAGTTCAGAGGTAGAGTGCCCCTGGGTTTAATCCCCAGTAGCAGAATGAGGTAGGACAGGAAAAATAAAAAATAGGTAGAAAGGAGACAAACTAGAAAGGAAACTTCATAATCCTTAACTTCACCCTACAAGGCCTGTTCTTTCTTAGACAAAAAAAAAATAAAATCCTCACTAGGCCATATTCTAATCATGATGGCCCCTCTCCTCACCTGAAATTCCTGAGATGCTCGGTAAACAAAGGATCCCTAAAAATGTCTGACTGTGGGTCCTGCCCAGGCGTCACCAAGCACCCACCAATGAGATGCCAGGAACCTGAGAATTCTAAATAAAAGGGAACCAGACCCCCATCCAGTCACGCACTACTACCCACCCACTCGAGGGAGTCTCCTAAAAAAAAGCGCTGTAAAGACCCCAAAGTCATTTGCTTCCTCTTGAGATGGGCTGCATTTTCCCTTGAACGTGTATCCCCCACTTTCCTAAATAAACCCATGTCTTTGTCTCTGACTGGCATGTGCTCAAATTCTTTTCTGCCACAGAAGCCAAGGACCCCGCCGATCCAGAGTTCCTGAGGTGAGGAATGGACCCTTCCCTGACCCCCAGAAGAGGAAGAGGAGGAGGAGGAAGAGGAGGGGAAGCCATGGGCCCCCAAATGCTTCTCTCCCTTTTTTTTTTCTGGTGATACTAGGGATTGAATCAAGGGGCATTCTACCTCCAAGCTACACTTTCAGCCCTTTTTATTTATTTATTTATTTTTATTTTGAAACAGTGTCTCGAAAAGTTGCTGAGCGCCTCCCTAACTTGCTGAGGCTGTCCTTGAACCTTCCATCCTCCTTTCTCATACAGACGTGTGTCATGGCGCTCCACCTGCCTCTCTCACTTTTGAGGTGGCCCACATTCTTCCTTAATGTATATTTCTTATTTCTCCAAATAAAATTCCGGCTATGTTTCTGGCTCCTGCTGAAATTCTTTGACATCATGTATGCCAAGAACAGCCCCACCCCCATCCTGAGTTGAGTTCCCCTCCCCCTTCAGGGGACCCCTGCTGTCTGATTGCAGGAGTCCTGCCTGTCCCTTCAGGTCACTAATTTCTCTGGCCCTTCTCTGGCTGACTCCTCTACTGAGGGATATAAATATAGCAACAGAAACAACTGAACAAAACCAATCTGAAAGTTCTTACCCTTTAAGGAGTCTTGTAACAATAAAAACAGGAAAGAAACTGGTCTGGGGGTGGTGGCACATGCCTGTAATAACCAGTATTGGGGAGGCTGAGACAGGAGGATCACAGGTTCGAAGACAGCCTTAGTAATTTAGTGCAGCTCCCAGCAATTTAGTGAGACCTTGTTACACACACACACACACACACACACACACACATACACACACGAACTAGGAAAGCTTGAATGGGTTTTCAAGCCTACAAAGTCAACCTCAATTGGACCATTTGGTTTTGCTTTCCGGCTTGATTCGCAGCACAGCTGCCCTCTGACACCAGGAGGGAAAGTCGGTCCTTGAGGACTTCAGGGCAGGCTGGGCAGCCGGGTGGGAACTCTCAGCTCCCACCCCACTCCTCACTCTAAACTCCACGGTTCTCTTGAGAAGAGACACTCAGGCAAACTGGAAGCGAAGCCAGCATTCACAAGGCCTCAGGCAAGCAGCTCTTCAAAAACAATTGTCTCTTACAAACCTTTTTTCCCCTGCTTTTTGGCAAGAGAACCTTTAAGAAAAGTGACACACTATTGCTTAACAAGATTAAATTCCTAACTGAAGCATTTTCCTCTAATCCATCCACTGCTTTCTAATCCCCTGTGAGTCAGATTGTAAGGAAAAGTTTCTATTTTGACTTAAAAACCACATTTTGTGGGGTTGGGGGCAGGGGGCAGTACTGGGAATTGAACTCAAGGGCATTCTACCACCTGACCCTGTTTAGTTTTTATTTGAGGCTGGCCTCCAACCTGCAATCCTCCTGTCTCAGCCTCCCAAGTACTGGGATTACAGACCTGCACCACTGCTCCCACCTGAAAGCCATGTTCTTAGAAGTCCCCACACCCAGGCTCTCGCCAGGCCCTCCTTGCTGAACGGGGGCGACCCCGGAGCACACATACCCAAAAGCACCTCTACCCACACTGCTCAGCACTTTCTAGCCCGGGACCTTGACCTCTGGGGTCAAGGTGACATTCCAGAGACCCTTAAAGAAGATGTCCCTGGAGCAAGCTCCCTGAGGACTGACTCAGTGCTTTCTTCTACAATAAAAATTTTACTCTGAAGCTGGGCATGGTGGTGTAGTGAAAATAATATTGAGGTAGAATTTTAAACCCCTGGATTTTACTCCCAGTTTGCCTACCTATGTGTTGACTCACCTAATCTACCTGAGCTTCAGCTTTCTTATCCAAGAGAAGGGGTTAACAAGTCCCCCCACAGCCAGGTACAGGTGGCAAGGCCTGTGATCCCACCACACAGGACAATGAGACCAGAGGATCACACGTTTGAGGCCATCCTGGACAAAATAGCACAACCCTGTCCCAAAATAAAAAATAAAAAGGGCTGGGGATGTAGCTCAGTGATGGGGTGCCCCTGGGTTCAGTCCCCTGTACCAGGGGCTTGGGGTGCGCTTGCTGAAGAGCACGGAAGGTGCTTAGCATGCCCAAGGCCTTGAGTTCAATCACCAGCACCGTTGATGATGATGATGATGATGATGATGAGGAGGAGGAGGAGGAGGAGGAGGAGGAGGAAGAGGAGGAGGAGGAGGAGAAGGACAATAGTACCCACCTAGGACACCTTACAGACGGGAGGCACATGCACTCCAGTTCTTCTCTATGAAGACTTCTTCTCCTAAGCTACAGTGCATTCTATAAATAAATACGATGTATTAATAATTTGCATTCTGGGTTTTGCTTTGGTTCAAAGTATTTACTGTAACTGGGCATGGTGGTACACACCTGTAATCCCAGTACTTGGGAGGCTGAGACAGGAGGATTGCAGGGTTAAGGACAGCCTCAGCAAGTTAGGGAGACCTTGTTTCAAAATAAAAAATAGAAAGCACTAGGAGTGTAGCTTGAAGGTAGAATGTCACTAGGTTCCTGAGTTTAATTCCTAAAGAGAGAAAGAAAGAAAGTTTCCCCTTTTCCCAATTATAATTAAAGACTCTTCCACAGGGCATTTGTCGGCCTTGGTGGCCAGGCTGAAAGCATAGACTTAGAGATTTGTGTAAAATTCTGCAACTGTCTTTCACTACAGCACTTACATTTCTTAACAAGAACAGATTCAGTGACAGATGGCTTCTGGACAGCCAGGCAAAGCCTGACTTACCAGTGCCACCAGGCGGGGTCCACCTGCTCCTCCCTCCCTCCCTCTCTACCCCCAGAGCACTGACTGGATCAGGGAGTGTTCTGGCTGAACCATGGGCAAATTTATCAAAGTACAAGATACAGCATGCACCAGACCCATTTGCCATCCTCTGTGTCTCCGTCAGCCAGCCACTTGAAAGGGCAAGCACTCGAGGAGAGAGGGCTTGGGTTCCCTTCACCGCCAGTCGGATAGATGGAGACTGGGTTCCTAGCAGAAGTTGTCTGCCTCGGACAAGAAAATCATTTCTTCTTCTAATCCAAGACAGTAGAGCCCTTTCCTTGATCTCCTTTATTAAAATTTCATCTCAGCCACGTACAGTGGCAAACACCTGTAGTCCTAGTACTGGGGAGGCTGAGAAAGGAGGATTACAAGTTTGAGGCCAGCCTGGAACTTAGCAAGAGCCTGTCTCATGTATATATATTACACATACCTATATTATTATAAGGGCAACTTAGTGAGACTCTGTCTCCAAAAAAAAATCTATGTAATAAAACTAATAAATCAAAAGGCCTGAGGTATAGCTCTGTGACAGAGCACTCCTGGATTCAATTCCAAGTAGCAAGGAATAAAGGAAGGGAAGTAGGGGGGGAGGCAGGGAAAGAGGACAGAAGGAAGAAAGGAAGGAAGGAAGGGAGGGAGGGAGGGAGGAAGGAAGGAAGGAGGAAGGAAGGAAGGAAGGAAGGAAATCTCATCCCATGATTGTTTTTTTTTGTCTTGTTTTGTTTTGTTTTTGGGGTGCTGGAGATGGGACTCAAGCCTCAAGCTTGCTAGGCAAGTGGTCTACCTCTCAGCCAAACTCCAAACCCCTCTTCCTATGGCTTTATTTCAATTTTGGCCTTTGAATGGGAGCTAATGTGGTGGTGCACACCTATAACATCAATACTTGGGAGGCTGAGGCAGGAGGATCACAGGCTCCAAGTCAGCTTCAGCACTCAGCGAGACCCTGTTTCCAAATAAAAAGTAAAATAGAGTTGGGGGGTGTAGCTCAGAGATAGAATAACACCCCTGGGTTCAATTCCCAGCACCACACACATAAAAAAGGACGAATGGGTGGGGCACTCTGAGAAGATGGTGTTTTACAAAAAGAGCAATTGGAATTTCCTTCCTAGAGCAGACTTCAGCTTAATACAATGCTACTCGGTGCAGGCCTGGAGAAAATCTGTTCTGACGGCATGCTTACATAAATTATTTTTAGCCTGGTGGGGCAGGGTAGCACACACCTGTAATCCCCATACTTGGGAGGCTAAGACAGGAGGATTACAGGTTCAAGGCCAACCTTGGCAACTTAGTGAGATCCTCAGCAACTTAGAAAGACCCTATTTCAAAATAAAAAAAATAAAAAGGACAGGGGATGCAGCTCAGAGGTAGAATATCCCTGGGCCCATTCCCCAGCATTGAAAAAGTAAATAAATAAATAAATTTAATTAATTGATTAATTGATTAGTTAATTAATAACTTAGCCCCTCCACAGTGTCTCTCTGGTTCTTCTGAAAATCATGCCTTCCATTTGATCATTCCTCCTTTCCCTCAACTACTGGCAAATCTAAGTTTGCTTAGCAAAAGCTGTCAAATATGCAAATACGCACTTCAGCCCTGACTCTGCTCATCTGGATTCTTCTTCATATCTGACTCGAAAGCTGGGTGTGGTGATGCACTTTTGTCATCCCAGTGCTTTGGGAGGCCAAGGCAGGAGGATCTCAGGTTTGAGGCCAGCCTCAGCAACTTAGTGCGACCTTGATTCAAAACAAATTAAAAAGACTGTGGGTGTAGTTCAGAGGTAGAATGTCCCTGGGTTCATCCCCAGTACCAAAAACAAACAAACAAAAGACTCGCTTTGTGAGTTTTGAATTAAGGAGGGATTAGCATAGTAGAGTCAAGGCAGCTGAGGACTCGATTTGTGCCTGAATGCTCCATGGCAAACACTGGGGCTCCACGGGAATCATTTATCTGTGTGTCCTAAGGCGTGTTCTAGTTTGTAGGATACATAAAATTACTAATCCTTACATCTTTTAATGGCATAAAACATAAAACCAACAGATTATTAATACCAGACTCTTGCTTATTGTTTCGTTATTTCTGAAACCACACTCTGTAGTGAAGGTTTTCCAAATATCTTCATGTTAATGTGCCACCCTGGGGAGGGGAATAAATTGTCCTCCAACTATTATAAGTGGCACAAGCAAAACCATCCCCTCTGAACGAGCCCTGGTGACAACTGTCCACTGGCGCCTGTGGCCGCAAGCAGAGCCTGGACTCCCTTGCTGAAGGTCCTTGCTGGGCTCTCCTGCACCCAGGTGCCCAAATCCCTGCCTGGTGGCAGTCACACTTCTGCTTTGATGGAGGATTTACCTGAGCCCAGTTCTCCCACAGTCTATTCTGTTTCCTAAAGGAGAAAAAAAGACTTCAAATTCCCAGGGGAAGGCTTCTGACGGAGGTGTGTAGATCCATCTTTTCTTTTTTTTTTTTTTTTTGCAGTTCTGGGGATTGAACCCAGGGGCATTTTATCTCCGAGCTATACCCCCAGCCCTATTTTGTATTCTTTATTTTGAAACAGGGTCTCACGAAGTTGCGGAGTGCCTCACTAGGTAGCTGAGGCTGGCCGCGAACCCGGATCCTCCGGTCTCAGCCTCCCGAATGCTGGGATTACAAGTGTGCGCCACCACGCCCAGCTTTAGATCAATCTTAAGGGGGAGTGTGTCATAGTATATCTTTAAATTATGAAAAGGTCACCTGTCCACAAGTACTTTTTAAGAAATTCAAAATCCACCCTAAAATAGGAAAGCATGCCCTCCACAGAGGGTAAGCCTGAGGTAGATCAGAGGGAGACTCATCTTTTGGTTCATTTCACTGGACTCTCTAATCTCCAAAGTCCAAAGTTCCCAACATTGTGTCTCCATTTTTTTTTTCTTACTGTCATTCAAAAGCATTGGTTTAGTTGGGGGAGGTGGTACACCTTATAATTCCAGTGACTTGGGAGACTGAGGCAGAAGAATGACAAGTTTGAGGCCAGCCTCAGCACCTTAGCAAGTCCATGGTGCAAAATAAAAATATTAAAAGGGCTAGGAGCCAGGCGTGGTGGCGCACGCTTGTAATCCCAGCATTCGGGAGGCTGAGACCGGAGGATCCAGGTTCTCGGCCAGCCTCAGCTACCTAGTGAGGCACTCCGCAACTTAGTGAGACTTGGTTTCAAAATAAAAGAATAAAAAATAGGACTGGGGGTGTAGCTCGGAGGTAGAATGCCCCTGAGTTCAATCCCCAGTACCGCAAAAAAAAAAAAAAAAAAAAAAAAGGGCTAGGGATACAGCTCCGTGGTAGAGGGCTGCCTTTGGGTTTGATCCCCAGTACCTCGGGGGGAAATAAGTGTTGCCATCCTTGCAGTTGTGGTTAATTTGGTTTTGGGAAAAGATTAAAGAGACAGCCAGGTGTGGTGACACATACCTGTATTCCCAGTACTTGGGAAGCTGAGACCGGAGGATCACAGGTTCCAGGCCAGCCTCAGCAGTCTAGCGAGATACTCAGCAACTTAGCAAGACCGTGTTTCACAATAAAAAGGGCCGAGGTTATAGTTCACATTGAATGTCCTGGGATCCAATCCCCAGAACCAAAAAACAAGAAAAGAGAGAGAAGTTGTACTCCATCAGTCCTCAAGTATATAGGTTGAATATCCCTTATTTAAAATGCTCAAAACCAGAAGTGTTCATGATTTTTTCACTTTTATTATTTGTTTTGTGGTACCAGGAATTGAATCCAGAGGCATTCTACCTCTGAGCTACATCCCCAGACCTATTTTATTTCTTATTTGTAAACAGGGTCTTACTAGATTATTGAGAGCCTCACTAAATTTCTGAAGCTGTCCTTGAACCTGTGATCCTTCAGTCTCAGCCTTTCAAGTACTAGGATTACAAGGGTATGCCACTACACCTGGCTTTTTTTTTTTTTTTTTTTTTTAAGAGTCTTGCTAAGTTGATGATGCTGGCCTTGAACCTGCAATTCTTCTGTCTTGGGCCTCCCAAGTATCGAAATTACAGCCCTACACCTGGTGCCTAATAGAATATTTGCATACAAATGAGATATCTCGGGCATAAGACATAACTCTATACACACAATTGGTTTGTGTTTCATATATACCTTACAGATATGGCTACACATGGCCTCATGATAAATTTTTCTTTCTGTCCTAGAGAATCAATCCAGGACCTCAGGCATGCTAGGAAGCACTCTACTACTGAGCTACACCCTCAGCAGGACGACAGGGTGATTTTATACAACAGTTTCTTTATGTTTCGAATGCCACTTGTCACATAAAGTCAGGAGAGGAATTTTCCATTTGTGTCGAGACTCAAGTGTTAAATATTGGAGTATATCATATTTTAGATTTGGGGTTAGGGATGCTTAACCTGTGAAAATCAAATTCAGTTTCGAATTTTTCTGTCTGATATTCTACAAAAAGCTGTTAATTAGAGGGTGGGAGTTATGGCTCAGTGGTAGAGCATGTGCATAGCATTTGCAAGACTCTGGATTCAATTGCCAGTCCACACACATGCCTGCATGCACACACACACACACACACACACACACAAAAGAAAAAAGGAGGAGAAAAACCAGGAGGAGGTAGGAGCCTAAATTATTAAATATGACTGCTGTTTTCAAAGCATGATACCATATGAATACTCAAAACTCTATTTCATATGGGAGAAAAATATAAAGATTTATATATTTCTTCATCAAAACTAAAAATGGATTAACTCAGTTGTACCATGAGAACACAACTAGTGTATCTTATGCCTACAATATATCACTCAACTGGAGTTTATGTTTACTGGGTCAAAAATCTCCCCTAGGGCCAGGGGTGTAGCTCAGTGGTATAGTGCTTACCTAGCATGTACAAGGCCCTGAATTTGATCCTAAAAAACATAAAATAAAATAAACTGTCTCCTTAACAACAACAAACAATAACAACATATGGAGATGCTTCACATGGGGAAAATATTAATCCTTCAAGCATCAAAGGGAAGCCTTATAATTGTAGAAATGTGGCCAAGTTCATCAACTTGGAAAATTAATTGAATAGCCAGATTGTATTGACTTCATCTGCTATTCCTTCTCCAGAACAAATTAGAAGCATTAGAGATTCTGCAAACAAGGGACCCACCTACTCATTTAGTCACCAAGAAGTGGGGGGTCTCTTTCAAGTTGTCTGAGAAAAAGAGATTTCAACACTCTGAAAAATCCTCCAGTATTTTGACAAGAAATTTCAAGGTCTTTTGCTCTGGGCCAAAGGAAAAGATATTTTTTAATTAAGAAATCAATGCAAAAGCAACATGCCTTTGGTCTAGGTTCTCTCCAGTCGCTAAGAGACTGAGGAAATGGGCTAGAGCTAAGCTATCTTTAATAACGCAAATTCTTCAGCGGACCCCTCCCAGGCCGGCTGCCTGCGGACTGGAGAGAAGCGCCTGGGAAATGAGCCAGGGCCTCCGCGGGCAGAGCCGGAGGAGGCAACGCCAGCCAAGGACCCCGTCCCCACGGATACGCATACGTGTTATATGCATGTGTGTGTGTCTGTGCATGCATGCATGCATAGTGTATGTATGTATGTATCTGTGTCAGTGTGTATGTGTGCACGTAAATGTGTGAATGTGTGTATGTATATGCATGTGTGTATGTAAGTGTGTATGCATGCATTTGTTGATGTGTGCACGGATGTGTGTATTTATGTGTATGTTTGTTTGCATGCATGTGTGTATGCACGTATATGTATGTGTGCATGCATGTATGCATGTATATGTGTGTATGTGAGTGTATGTATATGTGCAAGTGTGTATGTGTGTAAGTATGTGTGTATGTTTATGTGTGCCTGTGCACATGTTTGTGTGTGTCTGTAGTGTGCATACATATGTGTACATGTAGCTATGTGTGTATGTGTGCATCCATGCATATGTGTATGTGTGTATGTATGAATGTGTGCACACATGCATTCATGTTCATGTATTCATGTATGTATGCATACATATGTGTGCATGCGCGTGCATATGTGCACTTATGTGGTATGTTTGTCTACATGCATGTATGTGTGTATGCATGTGCATGTATGTGTGCATGTGCGTACATGTGCATGTATGTCTGCACATGTGTGGGTTTGTATGCATGCATGTGCATGTACCTGTGAGTGCACGTGTGTATGCATATACGTGTATGCATGTGAGCATGCATGTATGTGCATGCATATGTGTGTTTATGTGTAGTGTGCATATATGTGTATAGGTATGTATGCATGTATGTATGTATATGTATATCTGTATATGTGTGTGTATGCATGTATATGTATGTGTGCTTGTGTATACATCTGTGTATGCATGTATCTATGCATGCATACCATGTATGCATGTGTATGTATGCATGTGTGCATGTGTATGTGTGCGTGTGTGTACATGTGTATGTGTGCATGCATGGGTACATGCATGCATGCATGTATGCACAAGTATTTGTATGAGTGTATGTGTATGTGAATGGATGTATATGCATGTATGTGTGTATGTGTTTATGTTTGTGTGTGCATATGTTTGTGCATGTGTGTATGTAGGTGTATGCATGTAGTGTGTATGTATGTGTGCATGAATGTATGTGTGTATGTGTGTGCATGTACGCATGTGTGTATATGCATACATGTTTGCATGTATGTGTGTATTGTGTATGTGTTTATGCATGTATGCATGTATGTATGTATTTGTGTGTGTTGTATGTGCATGCATATGTGTTTATGTATGCATGGTACTAGGGATTGGACCAGAGGCATTCTACCTCCAAGCTATACTTCCAGCCCTCTTATTTTCTATTTTGAAACAGGGACTTGCTAGGTTGCTGGAAATTCCAGTAAATTGCTGAGGTTGGCTCCCTGCTTCCTTTAAACATAGCAATTTGGTCTTATCTGTTGCTCTCTTCAACTTTTTTTTTTTTTTTTTTGGTACTGGAGGTTAATCCCAGGGACATTCTACCTTTGAGCTACCTTCCCCCAGCCTTATTTATTTATTTTTGAAACAGGGTCTTACTAGGTTGCTGAGGGTCTCACTAAGTTGCTGATGCTGGCCTCAAACCTGTGATCCTCCTGTCTCAACAACCCACGTGTTGGATTACAGGCTGCACCACCAACCTTGCTCTCTGCTTCTTCTTTTTTCAATCATTTGGAGCAGATGTAGTGGATTAGCGAGAACCTCAGCAACTTAGTGAGATCCTATTTCAAAATAAAAAATAAAGCTGGGCATGATGGCTGGGAGTATAGCTCAGAGGTAGAATGCCCCTGGGTTCAACTTCTAGTATATATATATATATATATACATATATATATATATTTATATTTATATATATACATATATATATATATTTATATTTATATATATACATATATATATATATAAAGGATGAGGGGCTGGGTGTAGTTCTGAGGTAGAATGCTCCTGGGTTCGATCCCCATTACCACCACCCCCCCACACGCACACAATCATTTGAACTGTAAAGTAATTAGAGGGATCGACAATCTAAAAACAAACTGATCAACAGCTGAGCTTTCTAATTCCACTGTAATCACACACATGACTCCAGGCTCTCCCAAGACCCCTGCGCAGGTCTGCTTTCCATAATTCAAGCATTCGGCATGCATTTTTAAATCACCACTCTTGCCCCTGAACTTTTGCCTTTGACCTCCAGCCCCAGGTGCCGTTACAGGTGACTTCTGTCACCCCTGCCACCGCCGAGCACCTCTTCTCCCTCACATCCACGGCCTTCCCCAGGCCAGAGCACAAAGCTGGTTTGCCTTTCCCTATCCAAGCACTGTTCCAGCAAAGAAAAATAGGTTTGGAGAGAGGGGGAGAGTAAGGCATGATAATTATATTCCTAATCACATGTAATTTAAGAGAAAATGAGTAGATGTGAGAGGTTATTTAGCTCTAGACTCAAGTGTAATTCCGCAGACCGCAGGCACCCAGTGTCACCTGCGTGGCTTTTGAAGCCCTCACCAGCTCTGCAGCCAAACGGTTGATTATAAGGGAGGGGCTGCTTCCCCGCCAGCTCAGCCCGGATGCTCCAGAACTGTCCTGGGCCCAGAGCCTGCCCCCAACTCTTTCCCGGGCACTCACCCCACTTCCCACAGGCAAGGAGGGAGTCAGGGAAGGAAGGATGCCCGAGGACTACTTGTGTTTTGCTCCTGCACTTTCATTCCAAGTACTCTAAGAGATGTAACTCAGTTCATTTGCACAATTCTTTTTTTGATGTTGGTGGTATTAGAGATTGAACCCAGGAGAATTCTGCCTCCAAGACATAGCCCCAGCCCTATTTTCCTTTTTTTTTTTTTTTTTTAATTTGAAACAGAGTCTTGCTAAGTTGCTGAGGGCCTCACTAGATTGCTGAGATGGGCCTCAAACCTGCATTCCTCTAGTCTCAGCCTCCCAAGTACTGGGATTACAGGCATGTACCACCATGCCCAATTTGCACATTTTTTTAATGAGCAACTGGATTTATTGAGTAGCTACTCACATGGCCACACTGTGCAGATCACTATATGTATGTACGTACAATATACAGCTCCTACACAAGGGCTTCTAAGTTGAAGGAAATAATAATAAAAAGATAATAAAGAAACCTTGACACAATAAGTGCTCAGTAAATATTAGGTAGAATTTTGATTTAGCTGAGGCATAGCTCGGTGATAGATCACGTGCTCTGTGTGCACAAGACCCTGGATTTTACACCCAACGCATGGAAAAAAAGGTTATTAAAATTCAGTGTGAGCTGAGTGTTGTGGTACATGCCTGTAAGCCCAGTACTTGGGAGGCTAAGACAAGGAGGACTGCAGGTTCAAGGCCAGCCTCAGCAACTTAGCAACACCCTGTTTCAAAATAAAAATATGAAAACGGCTGGAGGTGTAACTCAGAAGTAGAATGCCCTTGGGTTCAATCCCCAGTAACAAAAACAATGGTCAGTGAGTGTGATTAACATGTACTATCTTTTTATATATTTATAATAATATTATGAAGAGGATTCTATTCTTATTCACATTTCAAGGAAATTGAGATTAAGAGTAATAAAAAAGTATGCTCAGGGTCATAAGGCCAGAAAGAGAAGAGGCATTTAAACTCAGGAAATGTGACCAAGCAGCCTGTTATTTAATCAAAGCTTTGCTTTCTTTCTTTCTCTCCCTGTCCCTACCACATTCTTATCTTCTGCATATAAATATATACCTGATGTTGTACATCTTTAAATAATAGACCTCATACAAACAAGCCTGTCATTAGAACTAAAGGATTACTGTTTTCCCTTAAAGAAACCTTGGTGAAGTCACAGGGAACTTCATACAGCTCACATAGATAGATTTAAATATCTGTATGTCATCTATTTTTTACTGCAAGTTTTGTTTTATTTGTATGTATCATATCTCCAAAATGACTTTGTGTGTGTGTGTGTGTGGTACTGGGGATGGAACCTGGGGGCATTCTACCTCCGAGCTATAGACCGAGCCCTATTTTTTTATTCTTT
The DNA here is from genome assembly GCA_004027655.1 of Graphiurus murinus. Taxonomy (NCBI): domain Eukaryota; kingdom Metazoa; phylum Chordata; class Mammalia; order Rodentia; family Gliridae; genus Graphiurus; species Graphiurus murinus. Next base: position 15,255 of record PVLC010021608.1, read on the forward strand.
ATTTTTGAAACAGGGTCTCACTAAGTTGCAGAGTGCCTTACTGGGTAGCTGAGGCTGGCTGCAAACCTGGATCCTCCAGTCTCAGCCTCCCAAATGCTGGGATTACAAGCGTGCGCCACCACACCCGGCTCAAAATGATATTTTAAGCTCTTTTAAAATAGCACCCTACTCTCTCCCCCTGACATGCTCCCACAATTTGCACTTGACATGCCGCCAGAATGCAAGAGTGTACCCGAATTAAATTCAGAAGCATCGATAAGTGCATATCGAGTGCCAACGAAGGCATAGGTTGCCATCCATGGAATGCAGCATATCCAGAAATGAAAAATAAAAATAACTTCCCAGTGTTTTTGGCACTTGGACCCAGCGGCAAAGGCTCTCAATAAATATCCCTGGCTGGCCAGATGGGGTAGCACATGCCCCAATCCCAGTACTTGAGAGGCTGAGACACGAGTATTGTAGGTTTGAGGCCAGACTGAGCAATTTAGCAAGACCCAGGGCAACTTACTGAGACCCTGTTCCAAAAAAAAAAAAAAAAAAAAAAGAGGTGAGGGGTTGAGCCCACAGGTACAATGCCCCTGGGTTCAGTCAAGAAGAAGGAGGAAATCGGGCATGGTGGCGCACGCTTGTAATCCCAGTACTTGGGAGGCTGAGACTGGAGGATCCGGGTTCTCAGACAGCCTCAGCTACTTAGTGAGGCACTCCGCAACTTAGCGAGACCCTGTTTCAAAAAATGAATAAAAAATAGGGTTGGGGTGTAGCTTGGAGGTAGAATGCCCCTGGGTTCAATCCCCAGTACTGCAAAAAAGAAAAAAAAAAGAAAAAAGAAAAAAGAAGGAGGAACAAGAGGAGGAGGAGGAGGAAGAGGAGAAATCGTCATGACCCAACAACACCTCTCAGTGCCCCACATTATCCCTGCACAGAGGTCAAGTTTTCAACACATGGACCTTGGAGGACGTGTTCAAATCTTACCAAAGTCGTGTGTGTGTGTGTTACTAGGGATGGAACCCAGGGGCATTCCACCTCCAAGCTACACCCCTAGTCCTATTCTTTATTTTTTGTTTTGAAACTGGGACTTGCTAGGTTGCTGAGGTTGTCCTTGAACCTGTAATCTCCTGTCTCCACCTCTCAAGTACTAGGATTACAGGGGTGTGCACAGCACCCGGCCCAAAGCCGTCCTTGGCTTGGGTCTCTGTCCTTTCCATAACAAGTTGCTATTACCCATTGATGGTTCCACTTCATCTTCCTCATTAAAGAGCCATCTCCTCTAGTGCCTTCAACCGTTACAGAGGAGGCGCACATCTTTATTTTATTTTATTTTACTTTTTAGCACTGGGGATTAAACTCAGGAGTGTTCTACTTCTGAGGTACACCCTCAGCCCTTTTTTAGTTTTTATTTTAAAACAGGATCTCGCTAAGTTGCTGAGGCTCTCACTAAATTTCTGAGGCTAGCCTTGCACCTACAATCCTCCCAATTAGTGGGATGACAGGTGTGTGCCACCATGCCCAGCAAAGGATACATTTTTATATTGATCAGTGCAAAAGAGGATTGAACTCTTTATCAGTTGCAATGGTGTATGAGTTTCAAACTTTGAATTTTAGTACACATTAATGGTATCAGAATTAGGCCTGGGTCCCACTAAATCAGTAGCAACTTGTTAAAACAATCTTTGAGTTGCCACAGAGTGCAATAGAGCTAATCAAAAAGTGTTGTGCTTGATTGGCATGTCAGGAGGCGAATCCCATAGCTCTTTTCCTCCAAAAGGATTTTTTTTTCTTGATTAAAACTTTACCTTCTGGGCATCAGAAAATTATAGCAAGGGTTCCTTTCCCTTCTATTTACTCAACTCTGAAATTTGCTCCAAAGCGTAAAGTGTTCTTTAAAATATGTCACTGTCACCTGCACTGAGAAAAAGTGCCCTCCTGAATTCCTGGGCGGCTGGGAGCCAAAGATGGGGCCTTTCTTTCGAGTTCAGCTGAAGTTCTCTGGAAGTAGTCTAAACATTTGCTCCTAAGATTGGAGAATAAATTAAAATTTAACAGTTGTTCATCAACGAGTTCATCTGTTTTGCAAAAGGCAATGCCGATCGAGTTTTTCAGAGTCAGAAAAGGAGACCTATCCTTTGCATGCTTCCGAGGTGTATTTGGAAGGAGGAAGGTAGCATCAAGTTCATACGGCAGCCAGAAACGCAGTAAGTCCACCAGGGCCGCGCAGCTCCTGCCTGAACTAACAATTCATTTATTGCTGCAGCTCACCGCGGTTGTCAGCACTTTATGCCTCTAATTACCTGACATCTGTTTCATGTTGGAAGTTTACAACACTTGCCTACTCCGGCTACACTAGTTTACATCTAACACCAAACACATGTTTATGTTTACCACATGCGAGTTCTGCATTCTTGGACTCAAAATTATATCAATTTATAATCCCATTAATGGAAAACGTATGAGAAGGATCCGGCTCCTTTAATAAAACTAGAAAGAACGAGCATTTGGATGCTGTTAAGTCCAAGCCATACTGAAGGCTAGCACTTCAATGAGATGCGCCTGCTCAGATAAGTGGAGTTGGGGAAACATCATCTCAACTGCCGAGTTAAGGCTGTTGCTTGAAATTTATTTTCTAGGACTCCATGCTGGAGTGCCCACCTTCATTGGAGAGATAATGAGTGATCAAAGAGAATTTGAGGGTGCTTGGTTCAAAGTATGTTGAATTTGGGGCTGGGGATGTAGCTGGAGGTGCTCAGCTTGCACAATGCCCCAGGTTCAAGCCCCAGCACACACAACTCCAAATTCGAATCGGCATCTCCAAACTTGGCACTTGTAAGGTCAAGTTTGTGAATTAAAAAAAAAAAAAAAAAAAAAAAAAAAAGAGTATTCTGGAGGGAAAGGGAAGCCAGGAAGCAGTGCGTGTTACCAACTGGCTCAGCCTCCAAGTGGCTCCCTAGTATCTCTACTGCTGAATGGTTTCCAAAGAAAACTGTAGATAAGAACATTATTTGGATCTTGGACCATTTCCAAAGGATTTCAGCTCTATAAAAAAAAGAAAATACTTTGGGAACTATGAGGGACTAAATTCTGCTCCCACATGCTTCCTTCCACTTACCCTTTTCCTTGAACCTACTTTGTGGATTTGCATCCCTTTGGTAAGGAAGGAAACAATCTTGCTTGGTTTTGGAGTCCTGCATCTTCTTTCTTTTTTTTTTTTGGTACTGAGGATCAAACCTAGGGACATTCTGCCTTCAAGCTACACCTCCTTTTTATATTTATTTGGAAACAGAGTCTTGCTAAATTGCTGAGGCTAGCCTCTAACTTGGTCCTCCTGTCTCAGTCTCCCAACTACTGGGATTACAGGTGTGTGCTACCACATCTGGCTTATGAACCCAGGGGAATTCTACCTCCATGCTAAGCTCCTAGCCCTATTTCATTTTTTATTTTGAAACAAGGTCTCACTAAATTGCTGAGGTTGGCCTTGAACCTGTGATCCTCCTGTCTCAGTCTCCCAAATTCTGGGATTATAGGTATGCACCAGCACGCCTGGGCTGTGATTTTCTTTCTAGGTAGTATAGCCTTAAAACAAAACAAAAATTAGCCTGGAACTAACACATGGGAGATTACTGGTCTAGCAGTATGGATTATGACAGCAGTAATAGCTTGTTGCCGAGGCTGGCCTCAAACCTGCAATCCTCCTGTCTCAGTCTCCCAAGTACTGGGATCACAGGTGTGCATCACCACACCGGGCACAAAGCAGTTATGTCTTGGAGAAAATACACTCTGCAACCTGAAGAGTCCCAAGCACGGCATCTTTGTCAGTCAGTGTCTCGCCTGGATAAGTCCCAGACTTTGGAGGACTTTCCCCAGCTACATAAGAATTTTGCATTAAAAATCTCAAGGCGTCAAGGAAGACAAGAGTTTGTCACACAGGCTGTGCTAAGAAGGTGCTGACTGAAACGTCATCCTGGGTTTGCCTGGACTTGTGGGTCAGATACCTGTCCCTTTCATCCAGGGGCACTCGGCCAACGCAAAGTCTAGTAGCCCTTGTGCCCCTCGAGCATTGCTGGGCCTGGGTCTCCCTGCCCTGGGGTCTGCACCTCCTCTCCCGCCAGGGCAGCATGCCTCTCTGGGTCCTGTTTCCCCGAACCATGTGGACCTGCTCTCAGTCAGTTCAGAATCAAGATGCTCTTCCTCGGAGGAAGGCGAGGGAAGGTCCTAGGGGCTCTTGGGCTGCCAGGCTGCCTCTGAGTCTGTGGAAGTCACAGGAAGGCTCTTGATTTGTCCTTGCAAAGCCAGCTCCTCCCTCTAGAGAGCCTTATCTTACCCCTCGGGGATTTGGATGAGAACCCAGAGATCTTTCAGGAGCCCGCAGCCCTCTTGGAAATTTGGCTTAGACTCAAGAGACTTTCCTGCTTTGCCTGAGATGGGATCATTTTGTCTTGGGCTATGGACCACGGAAAAGAATTTCAGTTTATTTCAAGCTCAAGCCTCACAATACAGCACAAGATTGGCTAGAACTCCTCACAGCACCTCAAAAGCCCCCCCTGGGCTGTGGCTGGGTAGCTCAGTGGTAGAGCTCTTGCCCTGGGTTTGACTCTCAGAACCAATACTAGCAATACGAGCACAATTTTTGCCCTCTATTTTTCTTTCTTTCTTTTACTGGGAATTGAACCCAGGGGTATACTACCTCCTAACTACATCCTAGCCCCTTTTATTTTTTATTTGGAAACAGGTTTTTACTAAGTTGCTGAGGCTGGTCTCAAACCTGAAATCCTCCCATCTTAACCTTTCAAGTACTGGGATTGCAGGCGTGCACCATCATGCCTGACTTTGCACTTTACTCTTTTTTTTTCTTTCTTTCTTTTTTGCGGTACTGGGAATTGAACTCAGGGGCATTCTACCTCCAAGCTGCATCTCCAGCCCTATTTTTTATTCTTTATTTTGAAACAGGGTCTCACTAAGTTGTGGAGTGCCTCACTAGGTTGCTGAGGCTAGCTGCGAACCCGGATCCTCCGGTCTCAGCCTCCCAAATGCTGGGATTACAAGCGTGCGCCACCATGCCCAGCCCTGCACTTTATTCTTATTGAAGGTATATATACACACACACACACACACACACACACACACACTCATACACACCATTTTTTCAAAGCCAAATCGCACATGCAGCTACCTGCAGACACCTGTCAAGCAGTATAAACAGGTAAGCCAGCTGAGATAGATGTAGGGAGACCCCACATCACAGGCTTCTCTTGGAAGGGAAAGCGGCTACTCAACTCCAGGGAACAAGGACCCAGAGACTTTAAGAAGTGCTGGCACACGCCTGTAATCCCAGGACTTGGGAGGTTGAGACAGGAGGATCGCAGGTTTGAAGGACAGCCTCAGCAACTTAGCAAGTCTCTCAGCAATTTAGGGAGACCCTGTTTTAAAAGGGGGTTGGGGGAGTGGTGGCGCATGCATGTAATCCCAGCATTTGAGAGGCTGAGACAAGAGGATCTGGGTTGGTGTCCAGCCTTAGCTGCTTAGTGAGGCCCTCGGCAACTTAGTGAGACCCTGTTTCAAAATAAAGAATAAAAAATAGGGCTGGGGGTGTAGCTAAGAGGTAGAATGCCCCTGAGTTCAAACCCCAGTACCACAAAGGAGGGGGGACGCTGGAGGCGTAGTTTGGAGGTAAATGTGCCTCAGTCCCCAGCACCAAAAGGAGAGAAAAAAAAAGGAAAGAATGATAAATATGGTTGTTCTGGAATTCGTATCCATACATGAAGACTCCTGAGGTTTTTTGTTTGTTTGTTTTTTTGCAGTACTGGTAATTGAACCCAGGAGCATTCTACCTCCGAGCTACACCCCCAGTTCTATTTTCTATTTTTTATTCCTTATTTTGAAACAGGTCTCACTAGCTGGGTGTGGTAGCGCACACTTATAATCCCAGTACTTGGGAGGTTGAGACAGGAGGATCACAGGTTCAAGGCCAGCCTCAGCAACTTAGCAAGACCCTGTTTCCCAATTAAAAAATAAAATGAGCTCAGACATAGAATGCCCCTGGGCTCAATTCCCAGTATGAAAAACAATTTTTTTAAAATGGGAATAAAGTTTAAAAAAGAAACCTAGCCAATTGCCTAGCACAGAGAAAAATTCTTCGTACACGAGGATGAGAACCTGCTTCCACATTCGTGAAGCTGGAGAACAAAACAACTGGGACTCCAGCTTAGGTCTTCCAGCACCGAGGCCTTCACCTGCAGACGCAGGCCTCTAGCCCAGGCCCTAGAGGTAGGCAGCAAGACACTCAGTTAACAAAACCCACTCAAACCGAAGGTTGCCTGAGCCCATTCAGGCGACTATAACAAGATCCCTTAGACCAGACATTTGATAAGCAAAGAGTTATTGCTCACAGTTCCGGATGCTGAGAAGTTCAAGATGGAGGCACACAAAGCCAGTGGTGGGGGCTGCTATTGAAAGATGGTGCCTTCCATGCATCCTCACACAGCAGAGACGGGGAAAGGAAGGGAAGTTCCCTTCCTCCTCTTACTGATTTGTTTTTTGATGGCGCTGGAGATTGAATACCAGGCCTTGTGCATGTTATGCAAATACTCTACCACTGAGGGATACCCCGGCCCGCCATCCTCTTTTTTAAGGACACTAATTCCATTCGGAGGTGATTCTGGGTCTAATCACCTCTCCAAAGGCCCACCACTCATACTAAGGATTAAGGTCCAAAAAAGGAATTTTAGAAACTTCTGTCCCAAAGGGAATCTCAAAGCGCACACAAATATTCAGCCCATAGCAGAGAGTTAAGTCCTATAAATCATTTTTGTCTACTACATTACCAAGTCTGTAATTTATCTGCACCAGGCTCAATTTATCTATTATTTCTGGTTTTGCTCAAATGCCCATGAAATAAAAGAAAAAAAATTCTTGTGATGGATTGAACCCAGGGCCATGTGCATGCTAAACAAACTCTACCACTGAGCTACATCCCCAGCCCTTTTTTACACAATGCTTTAAAAAATTTTATAAGCTGGTGCAGTGGCGTGAGCCTGTAATCCCAGGACTTGGGAGGTTGATACAGAAGGATTGCAGGTTCGAGGTCAGCCTCAACAGTTTAGTTAGACTTTGTTTCAAAATAAAAAAATAAGCCAGCCATGGTAGCATATGCCTATGATCCTGGTATTTGAGAGGCTGAGACAAGAGGATAGCAGGTTTGAGGCCAGCCTCAAGAATTTAGGGAAACCCTATTTCAAAATAGAAAATAAAAAGGGCTGGGGGTATACCTCAGAGGTAGAATTCCCCCAGGTTCAATCCCTAGCACCAAAATAGATAAATAGATAGAGATGATAGATAGATAGATGATAGATAGATAGATAGATAGATAGATAGATAGATAGATAGATAGGAAGGACTGAGGGTATCGCTTGGAGGTAGAATGCTCCTGGGTTCAATCTCAGTACCAAAAAAAAAAAAAAAAAAAAGGTTATCTATAGAATGGTGTCCATGGCATTCTCCCTCGGGGACCTCCTCCAGTTAGAGTTGGTCACAGGCTCCCTTGTGAGATGTCAGGGTCTGCAGTAGCTTCCCCTTTAACGTGTAAGGAAGCCGCATCCTATGCTACCTAAAGGGAACTGGAATCTTGACCTAGAGGCAACCTTTCGAATCCCTATTTCAGACCCCCAGAAGGCCTTCTTTTGGAGAGCTGCTTTTATGACAGGGACCCCTCATTTCTTTTTTTTTTTTTTTTTTTTTTTTTGTGGTACTAGAGATTGAACTCAGGGGCACTCTACCTCTGAGCTACACCCCCAGCCCTATTTTTTTTTTTTTTTTCTATTCTTTATTTTGAAACCAGGTCTCACTAAGTTTCAGAGTGCCTCACTAGGTAGCTGAGGCTGGCCGCGAACCTGGATCCTCCGGTCTCAGCCTCCCAAATGCTGGGATTACAAGCGTGCGCCACCACGCCCGGCTGGGACCCCTCATTTCTTACAGAGTAGCTTTAGTCACGGCAGCTTCACGTCACGGACAGGTAGGTAGGCGAGCCTAACCACAGACTCACCTGGCCTCCCCTTAGTCGCTCTCTCCGTCCCAAGCGGCTCAAATGGAGGCGGGCAGGCGTGGGCCTCGGTGCTCTGAGATGCCGTATGGAGGTTTCTCAATGAAAAGAACATTTAACAGTATTACCAGAGATGTGTCCTAAGCCCTTGGACACTTTATCTGTGAAATTGAGGGATTACACAAAACCACTGGTTTCCAAACTCTCTGATTTTAAAGCAAGCTATTGTTTTGGTGCTGGGATTAAACCCAGGGCCTCATGCATTCTAAGCAAGCCGTCTCCCACTGAGCTACATCTCCAGTAAAGAAAAAAAAAAAAAAAAAAAAATTGTGTGTTACTGGGGATGAAACCCAGGAAGGTTCTACCTCTGAGCTACACCCCCAGTACTTTATATTTTTTATTTTGAAACAGGGCCTCACTAAGTTGCTGAGGATCTTGCTGAATTGCTGAGGCTGGCCTTGAACCTGCTATCCTCCTGTCTAAGCCTCCCAGTTGCTGGGATTGCAGGCGTGCATCACCATGCCTGGCTCAGTAAAAAATTTTTAAAGAAAGCTTCATTGGGAAACATTTCATTTTGTCTTAAAGATGCTTTAAAAATTATCACCTGAAAACTAAAACAATTAAAATTTGGGTCTAGGATTATAGCTCACTGGTAGAGCATGTGCTTAGCATGCACAAGGTCCTGGGGTTGATCCCGAAAGCTGAAAATAAATAAAGTAATAAGTCAGTAAATATCATTTAATGGGCTGAGGATGTAGCTCAGTGGTGGAGTGTGTGTTTATCATGGGCGAGGAAGTCCCAGGCTCAACTCAACACAGACACACAAAAAAATCATCCAATCAGAAATTTTACACCAAAAAGAGAGAAAGAATAAATCTCAGAGTAAAGATTGTTTATTTAGGCGGGGTGGCGCGTGCCCTAATACCAGTACTTGAGAGGCTGTGACAAAGAATCCCACGTTCGAAGCCACCTGCAACAACTTTGTGACACTTTCAGCAAATTAGTGAGAAACTTAGAAACCTAGTGAGACCCTGTTTCAAAATAAAAAAGAAAATAGGGCTGGGGGTATAGCCCAGAGGCAGAGTGCCCTGGGTTCAATCCTTAGTACAAAAAAAAAAAATTATTTGAAATAGATGAATGTCATTTCTTGGGAAAACACACGACCACTTTAATATTTCCTTAGTTAGGAGCACAGGACACTTGAGCCTGGAATGACCTCCTGAGGTCCCTTCCAGTATTTTCTCCCAAAGAAGGGAAAGGAGAAAAGCAAAAGCTTAGGACAGAATCAGTTCCTACAGAGCCAGGAAGGGTGCTTTAGGTTTCAGGAACATTTCAGGCTCCACATTTCAACAAAGTCTTTGCAATCCAGTAAGACTTTAAAAAGAAAGATTTTAAAATCCATCTGTTTGCCTTGGGGGACTAGAGCAAGAGCAAGGTTTGCAGCTGATAGACTCGTGATAATATAATGTATTCATTAGGCAATAAAGGGCAAAATAGATGATTCCGGGTTTGGAGGTTGCTTGGCCACTCGTTTATACAGCTCTTAGGAAGTTCTCTTTATATAGTCCCAGCTGGAATGGCTTCTGCAAAGCTATTCCCCAGATTGAATAATTGTTCATTATGTCTTCAGGGAGGGTTTCATCTGCAGTCAGGAATCCCCATGAAAATTTGTGGGAAAGTAACCCTGCTCTTTCATTACATCTAAAATGTGATCGCCTGATATTAAAGCACAAAGAGCGGTTACATTTTAAAGGTGAACTGCAGAGCTAAATTGAGAGTTGACTTAATCCCATTTTTATGGGCTGATTAATGTCCCAAGTAACCAGGCTGGTTGGAAGGCTAATGCCTTTTTCCTTGAGTGGAATGCACCGTGCTCCTGGCCTTTTATCAGGGGAGTAGATGGCTGTCACCCTGGATTCCTCCAGAGCGGAATTCAAGGTCAAGTCACGACTTCCCTTGTGCCTAATGGACCCCAACTCCCTTGCTCACTCTCCAAAATTCTCACCAGACAGAGCTCCAATTGTTAATGGGGGAGGGGGAGAGGTAAAAGTAAATGAGAAGCTGAGATTTCTTTACAGAGAAGTATGTGGCCTAATGTCCATTTTCGAGAGCTTGAACTCAGTTCTGTTAAGATGATGCCTAGCCTCTGCCTCCGCAGTAAAAGGGATGGCCATGTGCAAGCAATTGTGCCAGGCATATTGCATTTGCTTTTTCTTTTTTCTTATCTAACACTCTGAGATAGCAGTATAAGCCGAGGGCAGGTTAAAGTTGTCTAAGAAGTAGGTTTAGGTTTGCCTGCCCCTGACCACTCACTCCACCCTAGATGGTCTCCCGTCTACCTTAGTCAGATTAGCTTACCTGTCCACCTGAAGCAGTTTAAAGAAGATATTCATCATCCATTCATCCATCCATTCATCCATTCATCCATCCATCCATCCATCCATCCATCCATCCATCCATCCATTCATGGATTCTTAGAGAAAACGTCTACAGAGTTCTGTCCCAAAGCAACAAGCCCGCTGCCTGGATTCTTCCCCCATCACCAGCACCAGCACCGTCTCCACGCACCTCAGCCCCCGCCCAGTCTCAGACACCCTCGGAGTTGATATCTCAGTAATGGAACAGGCCACACCCACTTCCATCAGGGAAAATACCAATTTTCAGCCAGGTGTGGTGGCCCACACCTGTAATCCCAGTACTTGGGAAGCTGAGTCAGAAGGATCACAGGTTCCAAGCCACCTTCAGCAAATTAGTGAGACCCTGTTTCAAAATAAAAAATAAAAAGGGCTGGGAGTGTTGTTCGGGGTTAGAACACCCCTGAGTTCAATGCCCTACACCACACCATTGGTATTATATACCATAGCATTTCTGAAACATTTTTATAGTGTTCTACATGTCACCAAATTCTCTTCTGTGAATTACTTTATTTGATCAGTTACCTTGGGCAAAAGGGAAAGGGAGAAAAATAAGTTTTTCTAGTAGGGATCTAATTTAGTAGAGTAGCATTCACAAAGCATACCCAGGCCCACAGGTGTAGAAATGACTCACTGTGGTTGATATTAGCCAACAGGTAAGGAGAAAAGGAGATGAGAGCATGAAGACCCCCTGGACTGAAACACATAGGCCCATTGTGTTCTCTGAGGCCTTCTTGTGACTCGCCTCATCGGGTCCAGCAATCCAGGGCCAAACCTCCCTCCCGGTCTCCACCTGGCTACAGAAGCCTGCCCTACTACTTCCTTAGTCTCTACCCAGTGGAAATTGCAGGGGCCCAGAGCCAGGACTGCTTCAGGCTCACAATGATCTAGCAGTGTGGTTGGCCAGGATTTAGGACCAAAGGGGACTCAGAAAATCATTGCTACCTAACTTCCCACCCCAGTGGTTGCTATAGCAAGAGATGTAGCTCATGGCGGAGTGCTTGTCTAGCGTGTGTGAAGTCCTGGGTTCAATCCCCAGCCTCACAAAAAAAATCAAAGTAATAAAACTATGAGCCAGGCATGGTGGCACACGTCTGTAATCCCAGAACCTTGTCCCAGCCAAGGTTCGCAGCCGGCCTCAGCAACTTATCAAGGCCCTCTGAAACTGTGAGATCCTGTTTCAAAATAAATAAAATAAAATAAAATAGGGCTGGGGGTAGCTAAAAGAATTCCCCTGGGTTAAATTATTTATTTATTTATTTATTTATTTTTTCGGTACGGGGGATTGAACTCAGGGGCGTTCTACCTCCAAGCTATACCCCCAGCTCTATTTTTTATTTTTTACTTTGAAACAGGGTCTCACTAAGTTGCAGAGGACCTCACTAGGTTGCTGAGGCTGGCCTCGAACCCCGATCCTCCTGTCTCAGCCTCCCAAATGCTGGGATTACAAGCGTGTGCCACCACGCCCGGCTCTCAATTATTTATTAAAATAATAACTAAAACTATGAGACAGGCGTGGTCCCCCTAAACCACCTCTACCTTGATGATTCCAATGACCAATTATTTATTCCCCAAATGTTTACTTTTTCAATCCTATACCTGGAAAAAGTAGGCAGATACTGTCATTTCCCTCATGCTTACAGTTGGCCGATGTATTTCCTGTGTGTGTGTGTGTGTGTGTGTGTGTGTGTGTGTGTGTGTGTGTAACCCAGGGCCTCACACATGCTGGGCAAGTGCTCTATCACTGAGTTACATTTACCTTGAATCATGATTGTGTTAGTATTCATGTAATTTGATAGTTCAAGGAATAATAAAATCAACTCAACATTTTTAAAATTTAGAAATGTAACTTTCTAGATCTGAATATAATGAACATAATCATTACTTTTAAAAGTTTTCAAACCTGCAAGATACAAAATAAACAAATGTTTAAGAAGATTGGGAAGAAAGCAGATCTTAATGTCAACCTTAATTTCAAAGAGAAATTAAGGTTGGGAGAGTGCTGGGGGTTGAGTGGGG